>JAABOM020069031.1:0-38096 GCA_011800125.2 Solanum clarkiae | reverse complement strand
TTGGTGGGTGTGTAATGCTTGTTCAAAATCATGCAATTCAAGAGTGAAATCATGTGACAAAACTCAATGCAAATCAATCCACCAATATATTATAAAACCCTCACATAAGATACCTTGAAATCCATCATCAAATCTCATAATAGATCATAGTTACATGGCTCAAAACATACATAATTTCAATAGACAAAACCAATTCATAGTATAAGATTGAGATTGATAGACATGCATATTTAATCAACATTTCATAAAACCCCAACATATTTCATGCTTATAATCGATAATAAAAGATACCTATAGATAATACAACTTGAAAACATGCAATTTTTATAAAATAGGAAGATTGGGTTCCATGATGAAAGGACCCAATGGATGAAACCCACATACTAAAATTTGGGGATTCCTTAATGTAGACTTGAATCTTGAATGAAGTTCTTGATTTTCGGAACTAAGCTTGAGATACTTGAATTTGGATGAGAATCTTGATAAAATGGTTGAGAGGTTTTAAAGAGGGTTTTTTGTGATATGGAGTTGAAAATGGCTAAGTATAGGTGTTTTCACGTATAAGTGGGCATGGGGCCATGGCTCCAATATGTTAAGGATGAAACAAAAAATTAAGGGGGTGCTAACATTGATCTGCGATGGATCCGTGTTGCGGAACTATCGCGCGCCCTTACTGTCTCTGAAAAATTTGTGAAATCATTTTTCGCTATGGGGCTTCTAAAATCCAAGTAATATCTATTCCCATTTAATTTTACCACTTGATCAAGAATATGAAGTCAAAATTTTTCATCATGCACGAATTTTAACATATATACAAATTATGATTATAGGCATTTCTGAAGCACATTTTTGGGTCGTTTCAGCCAATCTAGCCAGAATTTAAATTAGGGTAAATTTCACCCTTCCTATTCTTCTAAGTCTAAGCTATGTCATTTAGACACCATCTATGTCCCTTATCAGTTTATACAACCCTAATTCATCTCATTCTTCCTCGTTCGAAAAACATTCTAAGTCTCAAAACTCTCTCAAGCTCTTAAAGGCTTTCAAATAAAGGGTGCAAGCTTGGAATTCAAATCTTCCACCTCCAAATCAAGTTTCCTCCGTCACAATCACTCAGGTATGTGGTTTTGATTGTGGGAACCTTCTTTCCTAGAAGTCCAACCAATCTTATTCTCAAACTAGAGGATAAGGTGCTCATTATGGGGGTTAACTTAGAGGATAAAACTGAGTTGGCGACTTACCAACTTATAGGGGTGGCTCAAATATGGTACACTTAATGGAAGATGGAGAAGGGGAATGATAATGCTATCCCTAGGGAAGAGTTCAAAGCGGTATTTCTCAACCGGTTCTTTCCTATTGAGGTAAAGGAGGCAAAGATGATGGAATTTATGAATCTAAAGCAAGGGTCTATGAGTGTGAGGGAGTATTCCCTCAAGTTCAACCAATTATCCAAGTATTCCCCACAATTGGTTGCCTAGCCGAGGTCAAGTATGAACAAATTTGTGTTGGCCATATCCGACTTGGTCAATGAGGAGTGTCGTACCGCTATTCTCATAGGTGATAAGAATTTGTCCCACCTCATGACATATGCCGAACAACTAGAGGGTGAAAATATTAGAAAAATAAAAAGTGGTGAGTCTAAGAAGGCTCGTTTTGAAGGTCGATTCCAAAATTCCAAGGGTGGCCGATTTCCTCAAGGCCACAAGTTCCAAGGACAAGGGTCTTCCAATGCTCCTAGTAGAAGGTTTTCTAATGACAGCCCATGGTTCCAAAGTGGTAATGATGTGGTGTTTAATCCTATGTGGCAAAGGTGAGGTAGGAACTATAATGGTCCACGTTTGAATGACTCCAATGCTTGCTATGATTGTGGTGAAGTGGGTCATAAGGTGATTGATTGTCCTCGTAGTATAAACAAAGATAAAGATGGCTGTCCATAAGGCCATGGTGCAAATGCAGGTCAAAAGGGGAGAGGAGGCCAAAAGGGGTTGCTCCAAGAAAAAATAGATTCTATGCTCTTTAAGGGAGATAAGGGTAGATAGGGTCCCCGATATCGTCACCAGTGTGTTGAAGGTTTTTGATTTTGATGTGTATGCATTGATAGACCCAGGTGCCACTCTTTCTTTATTACTCTTTTTATTGCCAAAAAGCTTCATGTTAGTCCCAAATTGTTATGTGAACCTTATGAAGTATCTACCCCTATTGGTGAGTCCATTATTGCAAAAAGAGTCTATAAAAATTGTCTCATGTTCATTTTGCATAAAATCTTGCCTTGGAATTTTGTTGAATTAGATATGGTGGATTTTTATGTTATTCTTGAGATGGGTTGGTTGCATGCATATTACGCTTCTATTGATTGTAGAACCCATAGGGTGAAATTGCAATTCCCTAATGAACCCATCCTTGAGTTGAAAGTTGTGATGTGGTGGTCAAGGGTAAATTTATTTCTTATATTAAAGCCCAAAAGTTGATTTCTAAGGGATGTATCTGTCATCTTGTAAGGGTTAGGGATATTGAATCTAAAGTCCTTCCTATGGATTCGGTTCTGGGGTTAGTGAGTTTCTTGATTTCTTTCTTAATGAGCTTCCTAGTGTTCCTCCTGAAAGGGAAATAGACTTTGTTATAAACCTTCTTCCTAATTCTCAACCCATTTTTATTCCCTCTTATGGTATGGCCCTGGCGGAGTTGAAGGAGTTGAAGGAGCAATTGAGGAATTTATTGGAGAAGAGCTTTATAAGGCTTAGTAAGTCATCTTGGAGTGCACCGGTGTTGTTTGTGAGGTAAAAAGATGGTTGTCTTAGAATATGCATTGATTATCGACAACTTAATAGGGTCACCAGAAAGAACAAGTACCCTCTACCAAGGATTGGTGATCTTTTTGATCAATTTCAAGGGGCTAGTCACTTCTCTAAGATTGATTTTGGGTCCGGGTATCACCAAGTTAAAGTAAGGGAATATGGCATTCCTAAAATGGACTTCCGGACTAGGTATAGGCACTTTCAATCTATGGTTATTTCCTTCAGGTTGACTAATACACTAGCCATATTTATGGATCTCATGAATAGGGTGTTTAAACCCTACCTTGACTTGTTTGTGGTGGTTTTTACTGATGATATTTTTATTTATTCCCATAGTGAGGAGGAGGATGTGAATCACTTGAGGGTGTTGCAAATCTTGAGGGAGGAGAAGTTGTATGCCAACTATGAAAAATGTGAGTTTTGGTTGAAAGAGGTTGCATTCTTGGGACATGTGGTGTCGGGTGATGGTATTAAGGTGGATCCTAAGAATACGAAAATGATTAGAAATTTGTCACGACCCGAGCCTAGGTCCTAGACATGACCGACAAATAGAGAGCCTGAAGAAACTCTAAACAAGCCTCGTAGCATATCATTACACATCCTTGGTAATGGAAACAATTAAATACAACAAGAAATAGTAATTTGGGACAACCGAGGCTAAGGGAACTCTTTCATATCATAACATCAAAGAACAAGAGAGTCAAGACTTAGAGCATATATACATAATATGTCCAACAACACCTTAAGATCGGGGGCCACGACAAACAACCGGGATCACCCTCATAGTCAATACATGAATAAAAGTAAGATAGTCCTAGTACAAAGCAAGAGATCATATGCAACGTCCTCGAAATGGAGGACTCACCAACAAGATTGAAAGACAATTGTTTTAGCCACTTAGAGGAGGAGGATGATTAATCAGTGCACTGGTTCCTGCATAGTGATATCATGTAGGCATAGAGTATGTGTTAGTACATTTGAATTTACTAAGTATGTAAGATGTAATGCAACAAGAGATACATAGGCGAAATGCATAATCATAAGCAATGAATAACATACTAACAATATGGCATGTGAACGATGCTTGAAGTAAAACAATGCTTATACAGAACATAATACGAGTGTAATGAGTGACTGTTATAGTGCAAGACAAGGCCTACCACCCCCTTGGATAGGCGCATGAGGTACGAACCCGTTTATGAGGTTGATGGAGCACAAATCCCCCACCGAGGGTGAAGGAGTACGAACCCCCCATCAAGGTTGCCAGAATACAAACCACCTAATAAGGTTACCTAGGCCTACAACCCACCGAGCTAGGAGATCAAGGTACCAACCCTTTAGTAGGTTACTCGGACCTACAACCCCCCGAGATAGGCTTGGTCATCCCTAACATTATATGGAGATAATATCATATATATATATGTATATATACAAACACACACACACACACACACACACACTTCTTTCATCATCATATATATATACATATCTTTTCATCATCATTACATCATCATTTCATCATAGTTTGATCATAATTTCATCATCATATAGTCATTCATCTCATAAGACATGTATTGGACCTTCAATTTCTCAAGAATCCATAACAGGATATTTTATCAAACACTTAGAGGGTATATAATGCTAGTGTAAAATCATGCAATTCAATAGTGAAATCATGCTAGAAAAATTCATGTAAATCCATCAATAGATACTTGGTAGCACCCTCAAGCAATATACACCAAAATCCTTCATCAAGTCTCACAATAGATCTTAGATTTATAGGTCCAAACATAGCAAAACAGTCACAATTTCATAAACTCCAACATAGTTTGCAGTGAATTTCATAATGAATAAAGACTCATGGATGAATCAACTTTAAATCATACAATTTTGAGTAAAACGTGCTTGGGTATCATGGGTGAAAGGAACCTATGAAGGAAACCCACATACCTTAGCTTTTGAGATGAACTTGGTGAAGATTGGAGATGGAGACTTGAAGCTTGAGAGGAAATCCTTAGATCCGGTGAGGGTTTTGAGACTAGTAAAATATTTGGCTAAGTGCTTGAATAAGTATTAGAGAATGTTTAGAATGATATGAGGGTGAAAAATGGTTAACTAAAAGTATTTTTGCATTTGGGAACACTTTGGCCCAAGACTTAAAAGTCTTGGACCAAGTAAAAAATGGACAGAAAAATATACTAGTGCGCACCCTTGGCGCGTTACGCCATGGGTGCAAAAAGCTCACTGAAAATCAATTTTTTGGAAAACTGAAATTGCTAATAGTTTGCTCTTAAAGAGGGGTTAGACCAATCTTCCACTCAAAATGACCCCCTAAACGAGAATATGAAGTCAGATTTTCAATAATGCGCACAAATTTTGAGATATATAAAAATTACGATTCTGAGGACTTTCGACGCACACTTTTGGACACTTTTTGGGGTTGTTACAATATCTCCCCCTTGGGAACATTCATTCCCAAATTTCAAAGAAACGTATATGAGAGAAACAATATGACAATTTAAGCCCACATAGAAATACAATAATGCACTTAAACATCATTTCAAAATCTCATCATAAGTGTAAAATAATCATGAACTAGTCAATTTAAACATGAACATATGCAATGACATGAGGGCTAAAGTTAAGACTTGAGATCACATTAAGGACTTAAATCAATAGCTGAGGCTTGAGTGGAGTGTAAAAGGTAAGGATATCGCTTTTGCATGTCCACTTCGGCCTCCCAAGTAGCACTTTCAATTTGTTGATTCCTCCAAAGGACCTTAGCGGAAGTGACCTCTTTGTTTCTCAATCTGTTCACTTACCTATACAAGATCTGAACTAGAACCTCTTCATAGGTCAAATTATCCTCAACAACTCCCACAACATGAAGAGGTACAATTGTATTCGGATCACCCACACATTTCCTCAACATAGACACATGAAACACCGGATGAACCAAATCCATTTCTCTAGGCAATTCCAACTCATAAGCTGTAACACCCCACCTATTACAATACTAGTACTATGCAAATGAAACATGATATGTCTTTTCAAATTAGCGCCAATTTTTAAAAGTGCTTGAATCTCCTGTTATAGGGTGATATGTGCGTCTAACGCTCAGGAGGGTCGAGTGCGTACATGTTTTGTGTCAAATTGAGGAGATAACGACCCTAAACAAAGTGAGGAAATTGAGGTGCTTGTAGGACTTAGTAAACTAGCAGGTGAGTCACCTACTTGCTTAGCTTAAATTTGCTAGCTAAACAAAACCAAGGCCTGACGTCAAATTTTTCCAATTCCGATTATGAATAAAGCTCGTGTTAAGGGTGTAAATTAGCCTGTATTTTAGCATCATAAATGGACTTTATTTTCAGCACAAGAAGAATATAAAAAGGGCCCAAGTACATCACAATCCACTTGACTATTTGGGCCCACACTAAGTGAAGAGAAATTTGGAAAATGGGCAGCCAAGGCCCATCAACTTTGGAACCCAATTAGGCCCAAGTGAAAGGGCCAAGCTGCTGCATCACCACCTTGATAATATGAGGCTTTAACCACAAAGGAAAGTTGGCCAAAAAATCCTTTAAAAAGGCTTACAAGTAGTACCTGTAAGTCACTGTTAACTTGAAAAAAGTTCAGCTTTCACAAGCTTTCTCTCTACACTTTCCTAACCTTGCAAAGCAGCCACAAGGAGGCTTTTAGGGTTCTTGGAGAAGCCTTACACCTTGAAGGTAATGGTAAGTAAGTTTAGTTATGTTTTTATTATGGTTTTATTATGGAAAACAAGAGACTATGTTGGTTAGGTATATGTTGAAATTGTTGGACAACAGGTGTTCCAAAAGTTGTTGTATATTTTTTTTGTTTATTTGAAAGATTATCACTTTTTTGTTGGATTTATTATGAAGGGAGGATACTATTCTTAATGAGTATTGGTTCTATAATAGTGTATAAATGTTGCTACACCATTTTTATAGTCCATGAAAGTGAGTTCTTGTGTGATATCATAATTGTGCTCATAATAGGAACTTGTAGGCTGATAGATTGAGGACTATGGTCTATGTCCTCCATCTATTTTTAGAACTATTTTTGAAATGTTTTAGGTATGGTTTTATGTGTATATAGGGTGGGAACAGTTTGGTTAAAGTTGGAACAAATTTGGAATTGTCGATGTCAAAATGTAACAAAGGGATGTAACGTTATGCCGCCTAATTGTATGTTGTGTAGAATTGTTATGTGTTGTTCTTTGTGGGCTGTTGTAAGACTGTTATGGCACTAAAATATGCTGCACATGACATGTATATGAGAATGTATATTAAAAAATATGATTAGGGGCAGAAAGGTTGAAAGAATACGCTTGGGTTTATAAATACCCAGTTGCTGCCCGTATGTTGTTTTTTATGAGATTGGACTGCCACGATATATCTATTGGCTGCTAATGCTAGTTTTATTACCTACGATGTTATAGACAAATATTTGGAGGAAGATAAGGTTATATCAAGGTAATAACGAGGTCATATAGCGAGGTATGTAAGGCTACTTGATTTCGTATTATTTGTCATGAAACATAGATCCCTCCTTGGCACATAAAGGCACTTACCAACTCCGACTCAATTATTAACCGTGTCCCAACTCTTTCACATGTTTGTATGCTCCCATACATAGTCACCTTCAAATCTTCATACATACTTGGATACCAGGATACACGAGTTCGTTCTACTAAATAAAGTTCATGTGTTGTTCTACCTCCTATGCATTTCATTATTTGTGCAACCTACTCCTTTTATTATGGTGTTGTCTTTTGTGATTATTTACATATCATATGTTGTATCTACAGTCCAACATCTCCAATATTAAGACCACCAAAAGTATCATTTCAAAAGTAATTGAAAGATAAGGATATTAATTATTGATGGGTGGTAACCCAAGGGATGGAAGCATCACCTAGCTGTGGTCGATCCTATCACGGGGATAGCCCAAGGGGTTAAAGGAAAAGTCTAGCCAGGGCCGATCCCAATATTGATTTACCACTGATTAGCTGGTCATTTGTATTACATGCTGTGCATATATTATACAGTAAAAGTAATAAAAAGAACATAAAGTACATGATCCCACGTATAACTAAGTGTGGTCTTTTATCCTACACCAATGTATAGTTTCATTTGAGTTGTTACTTCATATACAGTATTTCTTGCCTTACATATTTAGTACATTATCTCGTACTGACGTCCCTTATGGGGGACTTGCATTTCATGCTACAGGTACAGGTGTTATTAGATCTCCCCAGTAAGCGTACAGGATTTCCAGCTACTGTTACTGGGCTCCAGGTTGCTTCGGAGCTTTGAGTGTCTAGCGTTTATATTTTTATGTTGTACAGTTAGTCGAGGTGGAGCCTGTCCAGACCCTTATCAGATAGTTTTCCTTGTCTAGAGGCCCTGTAGACTATGTAAATTAAAGTATGGTCATGTCTCGTACCTTAGACACCGTGGGTCCAACGGCCTAGCCATATGTATTTCCTTATAGCTTGTTATTACTTTTTACTTTCTTATAGGCATGTCGAATGTAGAAACCCCTTATAATATGTATAGAGAGTGTATAGATATAGGTTGGTTTTCCCTGGCCATATTGGCAACGGGTGCCAGTCCGCCTTAATGGGATTTGGGGCATGACATAAGCTACCTTGCCAATTCTCCTCGTTACCCTAAAAGGACCCACATATCTTGGGCTCAACTTGCCCTTCTTACCAAAGTGGACCACACCCTTCATGGGTGACACCTTCAAGTAGACCCAATCACTAACCTTGAACTCAAGATCCCTTCTCCTCACGTCAGCATAAGACTTTTGACGACTTTGGGCCGTCTTTAACCTTTCCCTAATCATCCTAACCTTCTCAAGAGCCTCCATAACTAGATTTAGTCCTAACAAGGCCACCTCACCAACCTCAAAGCACTCTATCGGTGATCTACAATGCCTACCATAGAGTGCCTCAAAAGGAGCCATACGGATGCTAGAATGGTAGCTATTGTTGTAGGTAAACTCAATCAACGAAATATGATCATCCCAAATACCCCTAAGCTCCAATACACAAGTCCTAAGCATGTCCT
Source organism: Solanum clarkiae (assembly GCA_011800125.2). NCBI lineage: Eukaryota > Viridiplantae > Streptophyta > Magnoliopsida > Solanales > Solanaceae > Solanum > Solanum clarkiae. Next base: position 29,203 of record JAABOM020069031.1, on the reverse strand, counting down.
CAAGTGCTTAGATAGTTCTTTCAGCTTGGCCATCCATTTGAGGATGAAAGGCCATAGTAAGCTTAACTCTTATACCAAGACCTCTTTGAAAGGACCTCCAAAAGTGTGAAGTGAATTGTGAACCACGATTCAATATGATGGACAAAGTAACCCCATGCAACCTTATCAAGTCATGAATGTACAACCTTGTATAATTTTCAGCTCCATTGTGGTATTAACCAGTAGAAAGTGAGACGATTTTGTCATCCTATCAACCACAATGCAAATGGAATCAAAACCCTTTCTAGTATTGGGCAACCCAACCAAAAAATCCATATTAATCATCTCCCACTTCCAAGTAGGAATCTCAATGTCATGGCTTAGGCCAACTGGCCTTTAATGTTCGACTTTGACTTGTTGACAACTATGACAACCAAAAACGAGTTTGGCAATGTCCCTTTTCATGCCTCCCCACCAATACACATCCTTCAAGTCTCTATACATTTTGGTGGAACCAGAGTGGATAGAATAAGAATAGTTATGGGCATCATCAAGGATCTTTTCTATCAAACCATCAATATAAGTTACACACAACCTACCTTGGTACCTAAGGGCACCATCTTCCTCTTGGGAGAAAACCTCCACCTTGCCCTCTTTTACCAAGGCCTTCAATTCTAACAAGGAGAGATCAAGATCTTGTTTTGCTATCACCTCAAATAAGACTTAGAACAATCAACAACAACCGCACCACCATTACCAACCTTTTCCAACCTAACTCCCAATCTAGCCAATCGATGTACCTACCTAGCCATTTCTTTATCACTAGCATCTATATATGCTAGGCTACCCATAAACACCCTACTCAAAGCATCCGCCACCACATTTGCGTTACCGGGATAATAATGCACACTCATATCATAGTCCTTTAGAAGTTCTAGCCATCCCCTTAGCCTCAAGTTGAGATCCTTTTGAGTGAAGACATATTGTAGGCTCTTATGATCTGTGAACATATCAACATGTACCCCATACAAGTATTGACGCCAAATCTTTAATGCAAACACAATGGTGGCTAACTCAAAATCATGGCTATGGTAGTTCTTTTTATGCACTTTGAGTTGTATAGAAGCATAGGTTATGACTTTACCATTTTGCATCAACACACAACCCAAAACAACCCGGGAAGCATCACAATACACAACAAATTCCTCAAGCCCACCTGGTAGTGACAATATAGGAGCAAACATAAGCTTATCTTTCAATGTTTGGAAATACCTTTCACATTTATCGGACCACACAAGTTTAGCCTTCTTTTGGGTCAATTTTGTCATAGGGGAAGCAATAGAAGAGAACCCATTCAGAAACCTCTGATAATAGACACTAAGCCTAAGAAACTCCTAATATCCGATAGGGTCAATGGTCTAGGCCAATTTCGAATCACATTGGTCTTCTTAGGATCCACCTTAATACTATCTCCCGACACCATATATCCTAGGATGGCAACCTCCCTCAACCAAAACTCACACTTTTCATATTTAGCATACAATTTCTCCACCCTCAATCTTTATAACACAACCCACAAATGAGCCCTATGCTCTTCCTCAGCACGAGAATAGATCAAACTGTCATCAATGAAGACCACAACAAAGGAATCAAGGTAGGGTTTAAAGACCCTATTTATTAGGTCCATAAAGATGGCCGATGCATTGGTCAACCAAAAAGACATCACCACGAATTTAATGCCCATAGCTAGTCCAGAAGACCGTCTTGGGAAGATCACACTCCCTCACTTTCACTTGATGATACCTGGACCGAAGATCAATCTTAGAGAAGTGGCTAGCCCCTTCCAATTGGTCAAACAAATCATCAATCCTTCGAAGAGGATAACTATTCTTGATGGTGACCCTATTGAGTTGCTAGTAGTCAATAGACATCCTAAGGGACCCATCCTTCTTTTTTACAAACAGCACTGGTTCACCCCAAGGTGATTAGCTAGGCCTAATAAATCCCTTCTCCAAATAGTCCCTCAATTGTTCCTTCAACTCCTTGAACCCTGCTGGGTCCATATGGTAATGGAGAATAGAAATGGATTGAGTATTGGGGAGGAGGTCTATGCCAAAGTCTATTTTCCTTTCGAGAGGAACAACGGGAAGGTCATTTGGGAAGACATCAAGAAACTCATTTATAACCAAAACCAACTCTATGGGAAGGACTTTAGATTCCACATCCCTAATCCACATAAGATGGTAAAGACACCCCTTAGAGATCAACTTACGGGCTTTAATGCAAGATATGAATCTACGCTTGACCACCACATCTTGACTCTTCCACTCAAGGACAGGTTCACTGGGAAATTGGAATTCGACCTTACGGGTTCTACAATCAATAGAAGCATAGTATGTATGCAACAATTCCATCCCAAGGATAATATCAAAATCAACAATGTCTAACTCAATAAGATCACAAGGCAATATTTTATGCAAGATTCAAATAGGACAACTTCTATAAACTTTTCTAGCAACAATGGATGCACCAATACGAGTAGACACCTCATATGACTCATGCAATAACTCTGGGTCAACATGGAACTTTTTGGCAACAAAGGGGGTAACAAAAAAAAGAGTGGCACCCAGATCAATAAATGCATACACATCAAAGTCAAAGATTTTCAACATACCAGTAATATCGGGGACTTCATCAACCCTTTGTCTCCCATGTAAGGCATATAACCGATTGTGCCTTGGGGATCCATCTTGTAGGCCACGTCTCCCCAATGGGACCCCGCATTAGCTCCTTGTGGATGAACCTTCTTGTCCTTGTTGTGGTTTCGAGGGCAATCTATCACCTTATGCCCCATTTCCCCATAACGATAACAAGTACCGATATTTTTCAAACATGGGCCACCATGACCATTACCATAATTTGGACATATATCAATAGGAGCCAGACCCTAACACCTTGGTCCCTCAGAAGATCTTTTGCAAACCTCTTATCAAAAGCATGTGTAGACCTTTGGCTTTGATGGAACCGGCCACTCCTGTGGAACTTACCATCAAAATAGGCCCTCTTGGCCTCATGCCCCCTTCTCTTCCTCAATTTCTCCTCTTCCATTTGTTTGGCGTAGGTCATCAAACGTGACAAGTCCATGTCATTAATCAACGTGGCGGATCAAAATTCTTCACCAACTAAGTTGGAAACATCCATCACAATTTTTTAATCCTAGATCTTGAGTCAACCACCAAATGCGGAACATACTTAGAGAGTTGGTTAAAATTGAGGGCATACTCCCTCACACTTATAGACCCTTAACTTAGCTTTCCTAAGTTCAAGAGGGAAGAACTGATTAAGGAAGGCCACCTTGAATTCCTCCCAAAGAACCACATAGTTGACTCCCTTTTCCTCCATCCATTGGTTGTACCATATTTGTGCTATCCCTTTGAGTTAGTAGGCCGCCAACTCCGCCTTATCCTCTGGCCTCACACCCACGATGGAAAAAAATTTATAGATTGCATCAATAAACTCTTAATGGTCCTGACTCACCTTTGACCCATGGAATTCCGGGGGATTCATTCTTATGAAGTCTCTCACCTGAGCAGCCAGTGTAGGAGAATAAGGGGCTTGGGCCCCTTGGTTGGTTTGATTAGCCACCACTTGTATAAGCAAGGTGAGAGCATCCTTAAGCTCTCCATTGGCCAATTGCTCCTCAGGCATGTGGGCTCGTCTTTCCATCGTATTAGGCATGATGTAGCATTGCAACAAACAATCATTAGGGGGAAAACTAACTTCAACTCTATAGAACGACTTAGAACACGAAGAAGGGAAATATTTCCTAAAACGTCTCACAGTCTCCTACTCATAATTGAGGAGCACAACACAACCATGAATAGAACTCTAATCGATGCAGTGTGTTGGACTCTGAGGATCTAACAACCTAGTACTCTAATACCATCTTTATCATAATTCAAGCTTAGATCCTAGATATGACCGACGAATGGGGAACCCGAAGGAACCCCAAACAAGGCTCGTAGCATTTATTTACACTTCCTTGGTCGCAGAAAATAATATAATACAATAATAAATAGTAAATTAGGACAACCAGTACTAAGACAACACTTTCATATCATAACATCAAAGAACAAGAGAGTCAAGACTCATAGCATAGATATATAACATGTCTAATAATACCTCTAATATATAGATAAGATTGGGAGCCACGACAAGCAACCGGGCTCACCCACGTAGTTAATACATGAATAAAAGTAAGATAGTCTTAGTCCAAAACAAGAGATCATAAGCAATGTCCTTGAAATGGAGGATTCACCAACAAGCTTGAGAGACAATCATTATAGCCAGGTGGAGGAGGAGGATGATCAATCGGTTCACTGGTTCCTACATGGTGACATCATGTAGGCATAAAGTATGCGTTAGTATGTCTGAATGTGCTATGTGGGATGCAATGCAAAAAGAGGTAGGCATTATAGGCGAAATGCATAATCATAAATAATGAATAACATACTAATAATATGGCATGTGAATGATGACTAAAGTAAAACAATACAGATATAGCACATAATGCGAGTGTAAGGAGTGACCATTATAGAGCAAGCCAAGGCCTACCATCCCCTTGGATAGGCATATGAGGTACGAACTCCTTTATGAGGTTGATGGAGTATAAACCCCCACTGAGGTTCACGGAGTATAAAACCCCCATCAAGGTTGATGGATACCATAAAATCCCCATAAAGGTTGATAGATACCAACCACCAACAAGGTTACCCAAGCCTACCACTCCCCGAGCTCGGCGATCATAGTACCAACGCCTCAATAGGTTACCAGAGCCTATAACCCTGCGAGCTAGGCTTGGTCATTTTTCAATACTATATAGAGATAATATCATATATATATAAACACTCTTGTCATTATCATATACATACATTCCTTTTCATCATAATTCCTTAATTATTCCACCATCATTTCATCTTCATTTCATTATCATTTCATCATGATATTGTAACGACCCCGAAAAGTGCCCGAAAATGTGCCTTGGAATGCCCAAAATGTTAATTTCCATATATCTAAAAATTCATTTGTTATTTTGAAAATATGACTTTGTATTCTTGTTCAGGGGGTAAAATTTAGCGGGAAAAGGGTCTATCCTCGACTTTAGAGTAACCAAATTGAACTATGAATTTTTCAAGAAAGCTGAAAATAGTGTGTAAGGTGCGCCGCTTCCGCGATGCATCAGTGTGTATTTCTGAGTCTGTTTTTTTGTGTCCGGTCCAAGATTTTTAGGTCTTGAGCCTAAATATTCCCATACATGATTTTACCTATACTTAGCCTTATTTCACCCTCATATCATCCTAAAAATTCCCCAATACACACTCAAACCCTTACTCTTATATTTCTCTCAAGAGTCAAGTTCCAAACCCTCATCCTAATCTAATTTTCTCCTTTTAAGTTCTTCTTCACGTTTCAAGTCTCCATCTCCAATCTTCAACAAGTTCATCTCCAAGCTAAGGTATATCATTTTTTTTCATGGGTTCCTTTCACCCATGATGCCCAAACCTCTTTTTACTCAAATTCCATGATTGTTGATTTACAAATGAGTCTTGCATATTATGAAATTCACTGCACACTATGTTAAAGCTTTGTACAGTTGTGACTGTTTTGCCATGTTTTGAGCTATAAATCCTTAATCTATTGTAAGATTTGAGAAGGGATTTTGATGTATATGTCATGAGGCTGTTACAAGGTGTTGATTGGTGATTTTACAATGGGTTTTCTTGCATGATTTCATCTATAATTTTCATGGTTTTATACTACCACTTTACACCCTCTAAGTGTTTGTTGAAATGTACGGATGTGGTTTGTTGAGGAGTTGAAGGTTCAAAGCATGATATGTTATATGAATGACTATTTGATGATGAAATGAGCTCATGTATATGATATACTCTATATAAAGTGTTATATTAGACCATACCCGATCCAGGAGGGGGGGAAGAGCCTGAGTAACCATGTTGGGGGTTTATACTCATCAACCATGCGAGGGGTTTATACTTTGTCACCATGTTGGTAAGGTGTGATTACCATCAACCATGTGGGGGGTTTATACCACACAACCACTAAGGGGTTTATACCATTAATAGCTAGCTTGGTCTCTTCTATACATATGATATCCTATATAAGCTTGAGTTACTTAAGCATGTTTTACTTAAGCATTGATCGTACATATCATATAATATATTATGCCTATTTCTTAATGTTATTCATTTTTATTATGATGCCTATCTATTGTTACATTGCATCCTACATACTTAGTACATTCAATACGTATTAACGCATACTCTTTGCCTATATGACGTCACCATGTGGGAACCGATGCCCAAGTTGATCATCCTCCTCCATGTGGCTTGTTCGGTGCTATTCAAGCTAGTTGGTAAGTCCTCCACTTCGGGGACCTATTCTATGTTTCTTCTATCATGTATTGAGACATTCATCTTTTATTGCTTATTTTGACTATGAGGGTGAGCCCGGTTGCTTTGTCTTGGCCACCACTCTTATCTATGTATTAGAGGTGTTTGTTGGACATGTTAAATACCTATGATATGAGTTTAACTCTTGTCTTTTGACCATGATATTATGAAAACTTTTCCTTTGGCCTCATTTTCCCCATTCTTTTATCTTTGATGCTTGATTTATTGCTTCCGTGACCAAGGATATGTAATGATGCTTTATGTGGCTTGCTTGGGGTCTCTTCTAGTTCCCCTTGCGCCGTGTCACATCTAGGTCCTAGGCTTGGGCCGTGACAAACTTGGTATCGTAGAACTAGGTTGATAGATCCTCAGAGTCCCACACACCATGTCAATTAGAGTCTTATTCATGGTTGTGTTGTGCACCACAACTTTGAGTTGGAGGCTATGAGGCGTTCTAGGAAATGTTCCACTTCTTCATGATCCATGTCGTGCAATAGAGTTAGATCCCTTAGGGTTTATTGCTAACCCCATACTGTTACATTCCAAGATATGTCTCAAGCTACTCAGGACAGTGATAAGACGAATGCGGGATTAGCGATGCTCTATGGAAAGTGGCCAAAGCGGCGGCAAAATTGGCAACTCACCTCGAATAACAAGTGGGTGCTTTTGGGACTTCAAAAGGTAAGAAGAAAGATAGAGAGGCCAAGTGGGCTTGTGTTGAAGAAAATTTCCAAAGTCTCAGGGATAGGGGTGATGTTATATGTCCGACATAGGGACCATGTTTCAAGGGAACCAATGGTTGTTTTGATTACAGTAAAGTGGGACATAAGAGGAGGGATTGTCCTCGGAAATACAATAACAATTAGGAGGGTGATGAAGGAATAACTTATCATAGATGCTCAAAATGTGAGAGGACTCATAGTGGAGCATATTGGAGGAATACAAGTGTATGCTTTTTATCTGGTGAGATAGGCCATAAAATTTTGGTTTGCCCATATGGTCGACCTTTAGATCAAGGTGGTCGTGTTAGTCAAGTGACTTGATGAGGGGATAAGATGCCCGATGCTATTACTGGTAAGTTGAAGTTTTGTTGTCTTTGTTGTGGATGTATTGTTAGGCTTGATGTGCCACTATTTCTTCTCTAGTCTTTTGGTTGCTAGTGGGGATTCTCATGTGCCCAAGGTGCTGTGTGGATCTTTGGTGTCTATCCTTTTGTTGGGTATATTATTGTTAGGAGGTTCATAGGTGTTGATCCGGGCTTGTATTGCATTAGGTCTTGCTTTATGGTTTGTTGGAGTGGCATGGTGGATTTGAATGTCATTATAGGGATAGAATGGGTACATGCATGTAGTGTATTCATGGGTGGTAGGACCCGTAGAGATAGATCCCAAATCTCTAATGAACCTACCTTGAAGTGGGAGGTTTTCAAGTGGTAGCAAAAGAGGTAGGTCCATTTCTTGTCCTAGGGTATGATTGGATCTCTAAGGGATTGCATTTGTCATCTTGTAAGAATAAAGGTGTAAAACCTAAGTTGTTTTGTTATTGAGTTGTTGGTGGTGGTAGATGAGGACTTGAATGTCCCTTTCCGACATTTCAGAATTGGGGTAGTGTTTTTTGGTTTGACTAGTGCGCCAGTTATGCCTACAAGTCTTATGAATAGGATCTTTTAGCCCTTACTCTAATAGGCTTATGGTGGTTTTGGTGATTATATGATGGTTTGTGTTTCCTAATAAGGTAGTGCATGTGAGTCTTTTGAGGGTAGCACAAGAAAGTTTAAGGAAGAAGGTGGGATGCTAAATAGGAGGAATGGAGATTTTGGTTGTAAGAGGTTGCCTTCCTAGGTCGTGTGATATTGGGTGATGGTATTAAGGTGAACCCTAGTAAGACGAAGGTGATTAGAGATTAGCCTAGACCTCGACTTCCTTGGGTTAGGAGCTTCTTGGGTTTAACGAGCTATTATCAGAGTTTGTGAATAAGCTCTCTTCTATTGTTTCCCCTATGACTTAGTTGACCCTAAGTAAGGCCAATGTGTGACCGACATTTTTAGTGGGGTGATTTGATAGGTCCAGGAGTTTGATATTTCTTATGTTATTCCTTACTGCTAGTAGGATTCATGTGTATGTGGGTTGATCCTTGATTCCCTCCAATCAAGGAGACCCAAAATTATTTTCAAGAAAACCTACATGGATTTTGCTAACTTTAATTTGAGGTTTTGAATATTATGATTCCTAAAATTCTATTGATGAATGGATAGTGTTTATATGATGATTTTGGTGTGATCTAAACCAGTATATGAGGATTTACTTTGAGTTTATGAAATTATAAGTATGCATGTCCTCTTTTTGAATTATTTATGCATGAGGGATTACACTATGAATTTAAATATGGAATTAATTATGTTTTCACTTTAATTTCAAATTATAGATATGATTTTAGATTGAGTCTTAATTACCCATGTCATTCCCTCATTGATCGCAGTATATGCATTCGTTTACATGGATTATTTTGAGAAATTATGTTATGGGTTAAGCCCAATTTTGTTTTATGGTATGGATTTGACAAAATGTTGATTATGACAATATTTTGGTTACACATGTCTTTGGTTTTTGGCTTATTGAGCATGTGAGCTACTTGCACCATTTTGTGTATTAATGGGCTATTCTTATGCATGAATATTATGACTATGAAATTATGATTTTGGTATTCGATCGTAGCTATGAATTATTATGAATGACGTTTGGCTTTTAACCCCAATTGTGTATTGAAATGATTTGTAAAGAAAAATGACTATTGCCTCTTTGAAAATATGTATATGTATGTTATAAGTATTCTTGTAGGATGACGACTTACTAATGGATTTAGAGGGGGTGGGGTCTATAAGGGTTTCCCATGTTCTTATTGCATGGAGCCTTGTCTTGTGATCTTGGTTGAACTTAGCTTGATGGGTTGGAGGTGTTGTGGTAGTTTGGGCTACTTGCATATCATGCTTCCAATGAGTGTAGAACCCGTAAGGTTTTAATATGATGGTTAAGGATGGTCGATCTATTTGGTCAACTCCAATGGGGTAGTCACTCCCCTAAGGTTGATTTGAGGTTCAGTTTTTGTTCTCAAGTGTGGATGAGGGTAGGTGATATACCTAAGTGCCCGTTTGAACTAGGAATGAACACTTTGATTATTGGTGGAGTAGTTAGGTAGGCTTATGCACTGGTTATGTTTGTTGCATTTCATGAATAGGGTCTTAAAACCCTACCTTGTTAAGTTTATGGTGGTCTCTAGTAATGAGGTATTGATTTGTTTAGAGCTTGGGAATCATTTAGAGGTAGTGTTGTAAGCCTTGGAGAAATGAGAGGTTGTTTGCCAAATATGATAGGTGTGGATTGAGGATAACAAGAAGGTGGTTAGAATTCCTTAAGGATTATGAAATGAGTGCGCGTTAATTTTTTCCATTAAGGCTAATGTTGCGGTCCGTGCTCTAGGTAGCCTAGCATATGTGGTTGATGATGTAAAGAAGGAGGCTAGATGGGTCCATCGGTTGGTTAGATTGGAAATTAGGTTGATGGAAGTTAAGCATGGTGGTGTACCATTCTTGAAAGTTCCAAATCTCCTTTGGTTAAAAGGTCTAGATTAAGCAAAGCCTTCATTCCGCCTTATTAGAGTTGGAAGTATTGGGTGAAGAGAGTGTAAAGTGGAGGTTATACCCCAAGGGGGAGATGGTGGTTCGTGGCAACAAGTGGAATAGGTGTATTCAAGGTTGAGAATTGAGTTATGATTGTGATGTCCTTTTACAGTGTAGAAGGAGTTGGTAAGGTTGCATATGGATGAGATTTACCTAGGGATATGATTATGGTTTGTTCGGTTCTTCATGTTTCTAGGTTGAGGAGATGTGTTGGTGGTTCTAATGCTATAACAGTCTTTGAGATTGTGGGTGATATGGAGGATAAGTTGTCTTAGGGAAAGGTCCCGGTTGGTTGGTTTGAGGTTGGAGAGGTGGATTTATTGGGACTGGATCTGATTATGGATGCACTTGGGAAGGTTAGGATGATTAGGTAAATGTTAAGAACGGACCAAAGTCGTCAAAAATCTTATGTCGATGTGAGGAGAGGAGACCTTGATTCAAAGTAGGTGATTGGGTTTACTTGAAGGTTTCTCCAATGAAAGGTGTGGTCTGTTTTGGTAAAAAGGGGAAGCTGAATTCAAGATATGTTGGTCTTTATGAGGTCTTGAAAAGGGTTAGCAAGGCTGCTTATGAGTTGAAGTTAGTGAAATGAATTTGGTTCATCCGGTGTTTGATTTCTCTATGTTGAGGAAATGCTTTGGTGATCCTAATGCCATTGTCCCTCTTGCTGTCAGGGGTGCTTTTGAGGATAACTTGACATAAGAGGAGGTTCCTGTTTAGATCTTGGATAGGCAAGTAAAGCGATTGAGGAACAAAGAGGTGGCATCCGTTACGGTCCTTTGGAGGAACCAAAAAGTCGAAAGTGCTACATGGAGGCCGAAGCGGACATGCAAAAGGGGTGTCCTCATCTTTTTCACTCCACTCAAGCCTAAGGAACTAATCCTATGTCCCCTATGTTATTCCGAGTCTTATGTTCTAGTCCCATGTCATTCATATGCATTCATGTTTAAGTTGGCAAGTTTATGATGATTTTACCCTTAAGTTGATATTTTGAAAATGCTTTTTTAAATATAGTGTTGCATTCTAGTTGGAGCTGATTTTTTCATGATTACTCTTGTTATATATGTCTCTTTTACATTCGGGGATGAATGTTCACAAGGGAGAGATATTGTAACGACCCCGAAAAGTGCTCGAAAATGTGCCTCGGAATGCCTGAAATTTTAATTTCCATATGTCTCAAAATCTATTTGCTATTTTGAAAATCCAACTTTGTATTTTTGTTTAGGGGGTCAAAATTGGGGGAAAAGGGTCTAACCTTGATTTTAACGCAACCAAATCAAATTATGAATTTTTCAAGAAAGCTGAAAATAGTGTGTAAGGTGCACCACTTCCGCGACACGCCAGTGTGTATTTATGAGTCTGTTTTTTGTGCTCGATCCAAGACTTTTAAGTCTTGCACCTAAATGTTCCCATACGTGTTTTTACCTATACTTAGCCTTGTTTCACCCTCATATCATCCTAAACATTCCCCAATACTCTCTCAAACCCTTAGTCTTATATTTCTCTCAAGATTCAAGTCTGAAACCCTCATCCTAAGTTAATGTTCTCCTTTAAGGCTCTTCTTCAAGTTTCAAGGCTCCATCTTCAATTTTCACCAAGTTCATCTACAAGCTAACTTATATGGGTTTCATTCATGGGTTCCTTTAACCCTTGACACCCAAGCCTCCTTTTACTCAAATTCCGTGATTTAAAGTTGATTTACAAATGAGTCCTGCATATTATGAAATTCAGTGCACACTATGTTAAATCTATATACAGTTGTGACTGTTTTGCCATGTTTTGAGCTATAAATCTTTGATTTATTGTAAGATATGAGAAAGGGTTTTGATATATATGTCATGAGGGTTGTTTCAAGGTGTTGATTGATGGTTTTACAATGGGTTTTCTTGCTTGATTTCATTTCTAATTTGCATGGTTTTATACTACCACTTCTCACCCTCTAAGTGTTTGATGAAATGTCCGAATGTGGTTTCTTGAGGAGTTGAAAGTCCAAAGCATGAGATTTGATATAAATAACTATTTGATGATGAAATGAGCTTATGTATATGATATACTCTATATAAAGTGTTGCATTAGACCATACCTGATCTATGGGGACCAGAGCCCGGGCAACCATGTTGGGGGTTTATAATCATCAACTATGCGAGGAGTCTATACTTCATCACATGTTGGTAAGGTGTGATTACCATCAACCATGTGAGGGGTTTATACCACACAACCACCAAGGGGTTTATACCTTGAATAGCTTGATTGGTGTCTTCTATACATGTGATATCTTATACGAGGATGAGTTACTTAAGAATGTTTTACTTAAGCATTGATCGTACATGTCATATTGTATATTATGCCTATTGCTTAATATTATGCATTTTGATTATGATGTCTATCTATTGTTGTATTGCATCTTACATACTTAGTACATTTAAACGTACTAACGCACACTGTATGCCTACATAATGTCATCATGTAGGAACCGGTGCCCAAGTTGATCATCCTCCTCCATGTGGCTAGTTTGGTGCTATTGAAGCTAGTTGGTGAGTTCTCCATTTCAGGGACCTAGTTTATGTTTCTTCTATTATGTATTAAGACATTCATCTTTACTGCTTATTTTGACTAAGAGGGTGATCTCAGTTACTTTGTCTTGGCCCCCACTCTTATCTATATATTAGAGGTGTTTGTTCGACATGTTAAGTACCTATGATATGAGTTTAACTTTTGTCTTTTGTCCATGATATTGTGCAATTTTCCCTTAGCCCTGTTTTCCCCATTTTTTTTATCTTTTGATACTTGAATGATTGCTTCTGCAACCAAGGATATGTAATGATGCTTCATGAGACTTGCTTGGGGCCCCTTCAGGTTCCCTTTGCGCCGTGTCATGTTTGGGACCTAGGCTTGGGTCGTGACACATATAGTCATTCATCTCATAAGACATGCATTGGACCTTCAATTCCTCAAGAATCCATAACCGGACATTTTATCAAACACTTAGAGGGTGTGTAATGCTAGTGTAAAACCATGCAATTTATGAGTCAAATCATGCTAGAAAAATCAGTATAAATCCATCAATAGATACTTGGTAACACCCTCAACAATATACACCAAAACCCTTCATCAATTCTCACTGTAGATCTTAGATTCATAGCTCCAAACATAGTAAAATAGTCACAATTTCATAAACTCCAACATAGTGTGCAGTGAATTTCATAATGAATAAGACCCATGAATAAATCAACTTTAAATCATGCAATTTTGAGTAAAGAGAGCTTGGGTATCATGGATGAAAGAAACCCATAAAGCAAACCCATATACCTTAGCTTTATAGCTGAACTTTCTGAAGATTGGAGATGGAGACTTGAAGCCTGAGAGGAAATCCTTAGATCTGGAGAGGGTTTTGAGACTTCAGTTTAGGAGTAAAATATTTGGCTAAGTGTTTGAATGAGTATTGGAGAATATTTAGAATGATATAAGGGTGAGAATAGTTAAGTATAGGTATTTTCATGTTTGGGAACACCTAGGCCCAAGACTTAAAAGTCTTGGACCGAAGTCAAAACTGGATAGAAAAATACACTAGTGCCTGGCCTTGGCGCTTCGCGCCAGGGGTGCGAATAGCTCACTAGAAATTAGTTTTTGGAAAATGGAAACTGCTAATCATTTGCTCTTAAATCGATGTTAGGCCCATTTTCCAATCAAAATGACCTCCTGAAAAAGAATATGAAGTCAAACTTTTGATATCGCGCACGAATTTGAGATCTATGAAAATTATGATTTTTGGCAATTTCGAGGCACATTTTTGGGCACTTTTTGGGGTCTCTACAAAATTGACCTAGATCTTTAAACCCATTGGATATTAGAAGTTTCTTGGGTTCAAGAGTTTACTACCGGTGGTTTGTGAATGGGTTCTCTTCAATTGCTTCTCCTATGACTAAGTTGACCCTAAAGAAGGAGAAATTTGTGTGGACTAATGAGTGTGAAAAGAGTTTCCAAACTTTGAAAGATAAGCTTGCCTCTACTCCTATCTTGTCTCTATCGGATGGGTTGGAAGGGTTTGTTGTATATTGTGATGCCTTAAAAATTGGTTTGGGGTGTCTTTTGATGCAAAGTGATAAGCTGATAGCATATGCCTCTACACAACTTAAGATGCATGAGAAAAATTATCCCACCCTTGATCTTGAATTGGAGGCATGGTATTTTCTTTGAAAATTTGGTGTCACTACTTGTATGGGGTTCATGTTGATGTATTCACCGATCATAAGAGTCTCCAATATATGTTCACCCAAAATAATCTTAACTTGAGACAAAGAAAGTTGTTAGAGCTCCTTAAAGATTATGATATGAGTATGCATTACGACCCCGACAAAGTTAATGTTGTGGCCGATGGTTTAAGTAGGGTGTCTATAGGTAGTCTAGCTCATGTTGGTGATGGTGGCAAAGAGGTGGCTAGAGAGGTTCATTGGTTGGCTACATCAGGGGTTAGGTTGGAAGAAGTTGATAATGGTGGTGTAGTGGTTGTTGATGGTTCTAAGTCTTCATTGATTGAGAAGGTAAACGCAAAACAAGATGTTGATCCTGCCTTGCTAGATTTGAAGGCCTTGGTGAGAGATGGTTAAGTGGAGGCTTTCTCCTAAGGGGGAGATAGTTCCCTTCGGTACCAAGGTAGATAGTGTGTGCATAGTGTTAATGACTTGAGAAAGAAGATTTTAGATCAGGCTTATAATTCATCCTATTCTATTCACCTCAGTTATAAAAAGATATATAGAGATTTGAGGAAAGTGTTTCGGTGGGGTGATATGAAGAGAGACATTGCCAAGTTTATATCAGGATGTCACAATTGCCAATAAGTGAAAGCCGAACATCAGAGTCCGGTTGACCTATCCCAAGACATAGAGATCTCTACTTGGAAGTAGGAAGAGTTTAACATGGATTTTGTTGTTGAGTTACCCAAGACTAGGAAGCAATTTGATTCTATTTGGGTTATGGTTGATAGAATGACAAAGTCAGCTCATTTCCTATCGATTTAGACTAAAACTTGGTGCCGAAGATTATGCCAAATTATATATCCATGAGTTGGTTAGATTGCATGGGGTTCCCTTGTCTATCATATCGGATCGTGGTGCTCAATTCACTTCTCACTTTTAGAAGTCCTTACAAAGAGGTCTTGGTACCAAGGTTATTCTTAGCACAACCTTCAACCATCAAACGGGTGGCAAAGCTGAGAGAACTATCCAAACCCATGGTATATGCTTAGGGCTTGTATTTTATAGTTTAAAGGTAGTTGGGATAAACTCCTTCTACCCATTGCGTTTGCTTACAACAATAGCTATCACTTAAGCATTGGTATGGCTCCTTTTGAAGCTCTTTATGGTAGATGTTGTAGATCTCTAGTTAGATGGTTTGAAGTGGGGGAGATGGCTTTGTTAGGTCCTTAGTTGGTTATGGAAGCTTTGGAGAAGGTAAGGTTGATTAGGGAGATATTGAAAACAACCCAATGTAGACAAAAGTCCCATTCCGATGTCAGGGGAAGAGATCTTGAGTTTAAGGTTGGTGATTGGGTTTACTTGAAAGTCTCACCTATGAAGCATGTGGTTCGATTTGGCACAAAGGGGAAGTTAATCCCAAGATTTGTGAGTCCATATAGAGTGTTGAGGAGGATTGGTAAGGTGGCCTATTAGTTGGAGTTTCCCTTTGATATGAGTATGGTTCATCCGGTCTTCCATGTATCTATGTTGAGAAAGTGTGTGGGTGACCCAAGTTCTATTGTACCTTTGGATGTTATGAGTGTGGTAGAAGATAACTTGACTTATGAGGAGGTTCCGAGAGAAATTTTGGATGGACAAGTGAAGAGGTTGAAAAACAAGAATGTAGCTTCTGTCAAGGTCCTTTGGAGGAACCAACAAGTTAAAAGTGCCACATGGGGAGCGGAGGCGAACATGAGAAAATGGTATCCATATCTCTTCCACTCTACTCAACCATAAGGTATTAATTTAAATCCCCTATAAGATTTCAAGTCTTAAGTTTCGGCCCTTATGTTATTTGCATGCATTCATATTTATGTTGACAAGTTTAAGATGATTTTGACATTCATGTTGAGATTTTTGAGAATGATGCTTAAATGCATTTGTTGCATTTATGTCAGGATGAAGTCTTCATGATTACTTCTCTTATGTACATTCCTTTGACATTCGGGGATGAATGTTCTCAAGTGGGAGATATTGGAACGCTCCAAAAATGTGCTTCGAAAATGCCCATAATCATAATTTTCATATATCTCAAAATATGTGTGTGATATTGAAAATTTGACTTCATATTCGTGATCAGGGGGAAATATTGAGTGGGAAATGGTTACAACCCCGATTTTAGAGGACCCATAGCAAAAAAGGATTTTCAAAAATTTTCATTTTTCAGTGGCTATCTACGATGGCTCCGCGACGCTGACCTGTCGCGAAGCAGTGTTGTGACTTCGGTGTTTTTCCTATTTTGGCCTAAGGCCTTGGGGTCATAGCCCCTTGCCCACTTATGCATAGAAACGCCTATACTTAGCTATTTGTTTCAACTCTATATCACTCAAATCACTCTTAAAACCCTTTCTAACACTTAACCAAATATTTCATCCAAATTCAAATATCTCAAAGTTAATTTTGGATCTCAAGAACTCCATTCAAGCTCCAAGTATCATTTAAGTTTAGATCAATGAAAATCCAAACTCAAAGTATGTGAGTTTCAACCATTAGATCCTTTCACCCATGGTGCCTAACCATCCTCTTTATGAAAGAATGCATGTTTTCAAGTTGTATTACTTATGGGTATTACTTATTATGGATTATGATTATAAATTACGTTGGGGTTTTATGAAATATTGATTGAAAACACATGTTTATCTATTTCAAGCTTATACTATGAAATGGTTTGTCTATTGTGACTATGTATATTTTAGGCTATTAAACTATGATCTTTTATGAGATTTGATGATGGATTTCAAGGGATCATAAATGAGGGTTTACTATGAGTAGGTGGGTTGCCTTACATTAAGTTTTCTCACATTATTTTACTCTTGAATTGCATGATCTTGAACTAGCATTGCACACCCATCAAGTGTTTGATAAAATATTTTGACAAGGATTCTTTTGTTATGGATAGTCTATTATATGGTTTATAAGTCAAGTGACTCTATGATGATTAAGGAATTGTATGTGTGTATTGAATTCATGAAAAGTATCTATAGTGTTACAAGTTGACCACACCTTGTTGGGGGGCGCCATGCCCGTACTACCATGTTGAGGGGTAGATACCTTGATCACCTTATCGGGGGGTGCCATGCCCATACTACCATGTCGTGTGGTAAATACCTTGACCACCATTTCAGGGGGTGCCATGCCCGTACTACCTTGTTGAGGGGTAGATACCTTGACCACCTTTTCGGGGGGTGCCATGCCCATACTACCATGTTGAGAGATAGATAACTCGACCACCTCACCGACGGGGTGACATCCCACAGATTCCAGGTAATAGTTTCTTGGTCTATGATTATGGTCTCTTCCATACATGTAATCTATATTTGCAAGTTATATGACTTACCGACATGTTTTGCCTCAAGTATAGATCATACATGTCATTGTTTATGACTATGCATTTTGACTATGTTGCCTTATATCTTGTTGCATTGCATCCTACATACTTAGTACATTCAAATGTACTAATGCATACTCTATGCCTTCATGATGTTACCAAGTAGTAATTGGAGCACCTTCCGATCATCCTCCACATGGTTAGTTTGGTGCTTTGGACGATAAGCTTTGGTTAGTCCTCATGTCCGGGGATACTAGCGATGCTACACTTACTTTTGATGTCTTTTTATATTGAACATTTGATATGACGAGGATGAGCACAGAAAGTTTCCTGGCCCCCCTCCAATCTATGTTTAGATGTGTTGTTGGAACAATTTATGTACTTATGCTTTGAGCTTTGACTTCCCTTAGTCCCTTTTCCCTTATTTATATCTCTTGTTGTCTTTTTTTTTGCTTCCACTACCAAGGATATGTGATCAATATGTTGAGAGGCTTGTTTGGGGTTCCTTCGGGTTCCTTATTTGCTGTGTCACGTCTAGGCCCTAGGCTTGGGTTGTGACACTCTCCCATGGGAGGAACTTAAGGCCGCCTTTCTCAACTAATTCTTCCCTATTAAATTGAGGAAAGCGAAGATGATGGAGTTCTTGACAGCCAAGCAAGGCTCCATGAGTGTGAGGGAGCATTGCCTCAAGTTCAACAAACTTTCTAAATACGCTCCTCACTTGGTTACTGATTCTAGGGAAAGAATGAACAACTTTGTGTCGGGGGTATCTGACTTGGTGAATGAAGAATGTCGCACCGCTATGCTTGTAGGTGATATGGACTTGTCTCAGCTCATGATTTATGTCTAGAAACTTGAAGGGGAGAAGCTTAGGAACAGAAGGAGTGTTGAGTCAAAGAGGGCTTGGTATGATGGTGGTTTCCAAGGTGCTAAGGGTGGTAGTTTCCAACCAGCTCACAAATTCAAAGGCCAAGAATCCTTCAATTCTCAAAACAAAAGGTTTGCTAATGATAGGGTGTCTAACCCTAAGGTGCAGGGTGGTAATTGTGGGATAACTTATCCAAGGTGCCTAAAATGTGGAAGAAATCATAGTGGCAAATGCTTGAGGGATTCAAATGCTTCCTATGGGTTTGGAAGAGTGGGACACAAGCTTCTTAATTGCCCCTATGCTCAAAACAGAGGAAATGATGGTCATCCCCAAGGATAAAGTGCTCAAGTTTATCAAAGGGCACAACGAGGCCAACAAGGGGATGCTCCACATCATAATCGGTTCTATGCCCTTTAAGGGAGGCAAGGAGTGGAGAAGGTGCTCGATGTTGTTATCGATATGTTAAAGGTTTATGATTATGATGTGTTGCTTTATTGGATCTAGGTGTTGTACTCTCTTTCATTACTCCTTTTGTTGCTAATAAGCTTCAAGTGTATCCTGAGTTGTTGTGTGAACCCTTTGGGTGTCTACCCCCATTGGTGAGTTCATTATTTCTAGAAGGGTATATAGGGGTTATCCTTTGTCTATCTTGCATAAAGTGTTGCCTTATGATTTTGTTGAACTTGACATGGTGGATTTTGATGTCATTCTTGAGATGGATTGGTTACATGCATATCATAATCCCATTGATTTTTAATGATCCAGTCATTGAGTGGGAAGGTCGTAATTCGGTGGTTGAGGGTAGGTTTATTTCTTTTCTTAAGGCCAAACATTTGATTTGTAAGGGTTGCATTACCATCTCATAAGGGTTTGGGATATTGAGTCTAAAGTCCATCCTATCGAGTCAGTTTCGATTATCAACGAGTTTCTTGATGTCATTCTGGGTGAACTTCCCGGTGTCCCTCCCGTAAGAAGATAGATTTTAGTATAGATCTCCTTCTCGATACTCAACCCATTTCCATTGCTTCTTATCGTATGGCCCTAGCAGAGTTAAATGTGTTAAAGGACTAATTGAAGGATTTGATGGAGAAAGGTTTTATAATACCCAGTAAATCACCTTGGGGTGAACCGGTATAGTTTATAAATAAGAGAGATGGCTCACTTAGAACATACATCGACTACTAGCAACGCAATAAGGTCACAATAAAGAACAAGTTTCCCCTGCCAAGGATAGATGACCTATTTGATCAAGTACAAGGGGCTAGTAATTTTTCTAAGATTGATCTTCAGTCCGGGTACCACCAAATAAGGGTAAGGGAATGTGATATTCCCAAGATGGCCTTTTGGACTAAATACGGGAATTTTGAATTTGTACTAATGTCATTTGGATTAACTAATGCACCAACAGTATTTATGGATCTTATGAATAGTGTCTTTACACCCTACCTTGACATGTTCGTGGTGGTCTTCATAGATGACATATTGATTTACTCCTAAAGTGAAGAAGAGCATGTGAAGTATTTGAGAGTAGTGTTGCGAACGTTGAGGGATGAGAAGTTGTTTGCTAAATTTGTTATATATGAATTTTGTATGAAGGAAGTTGCATTCCTAGGGCATGTGGTATCGGGTGATGGAATAAAAGTGCATCCTAAGAAAACGGAAGTGATAAGGAATTGGCCTAGGTCGTTGACTCCAACGGATATAAGGAGTTTCTTGGTCTTAGTGGAGTATTGTCAGAGGTTTGTGAATGATTTCTCCTCAATTGCTTCCCTTTGACAAAATTAACTCAAAAGAAGGCAAAATTCATGTGGATCGATGAATATGAAAGAAGTTTTCAAACTTTGAAAGATAAACTCACATCTGCTCCTATTTTTGCTCTACCAGAAGGGTTAGAAGGATTTATGGTTTATTGTTATGCTTCAAGGATTGGTTTGGCGTATGTTTTAATGCAAAATGGCAAAGTCATAGTATATTCTTCTTAAAAATTGGAGGTGCATGAGCATAATTATCCCACCTATGATCTTGAGTTAGTGCCCGTGGTATTTGCTTTGAAAATATGGCGCGATTATTTGTATGGGGTTCATGCAGATGTGTTCACCGACAACAAAAGTCTCCAATATGTTTTCACACAAAGGGATCTCAATTTGAGGCAAATAAGGTAGTCAGAACTCCTCAAGGACTATGACATGAGTGTGCACTATCATCCCTGCAAAGCTAATGTGGTGGCCAATGCTCTAAGTAGAGTGTCCATGGGAAGTGTAGCTAATATTGGTGATGGTAATAAGGAAGTGGCTAGAGAAGTTCACTGGTTAGCTAGGTTGGGAGTTAGGCTGAATGAAGTTGAAAATGGAGGTATTGTGATTGTTGATGGTTCCACATTCTCTTTGGTTGAAGAGGTCAAGTCTAAGCAAGACCTTGACCCTGTCTTACTAGAATTGAAAGCTTTGGTGAAGGATGGTAAAGTGGAGGTTTTCTTCCAAGTAGTAGATGGTATCCTTAGATATCAAGGTAGGTTGTGCATTCTTAATGTTGATGGGATAATTGATTTAATCTTGGAAGAGGCACATAATTCATCCTACTCTATTCATCTCAGTTCTACAAAGACGTATAAAGATTTGAGGGAGGTTTATTGGTGGGGTGGTATGAAAAGAGATATTGCTAAGTTTGTAGTCAGTTGTCACAATTTCCAACAAGTCAAAGCCAAATATCAAAGGCTGGGTGGCCTACCTAAGACATAGAAATTCCCACTTGGAAGTAGGAAGAGATCAATATGGATTTTGTGATTGGATTGCCAAAAGCTAGAAAAACTTTGATTCTATTTGGGTTGTTTTTAAGAGAATGACAAAATTGGCTCACTTTCTACCAGATAAAATAACTTATAGTGCTGAAGATTATTCCAAGATATATATTCATGAGTTTTTCAAGTTGCATGGGGTACCATTGTCTATTATTTTTAATCATGGTGCTCAATTCATTTCTCACTTTTGGGGATCCTTCCAAAAGGGTCTTGGTACCAAAGTCAAGCTTAGTAGGACATTTCATCATTTCATCCTGAAACGGATTGCCAAGCCGAAAGGATAATTCAAACTCTTAAGGATACGCTTAGGGCTTGTGTTTTGGAGTTCAAAGGAAGTTAGGACAAATATCTTCCACTCATTGAGTTTGCTTACAACAATAGCTTTCACTCTAGCATTGCAATGGCTCCTTTTGAATCCCTATATGGTAAGCGATGTAGGTCCCCGATTAGGTGGTCTAATGTGGGGGGAAAAAGCTTTATTGGGAACAGATTTTGTCATGGAAGCTTTGGAAAAAAAGTGAGGTTGATAAGGGAGAGATTGAAGACGACTCAGAGTAGGGAAAAGTCCTACTCCGACATAAGTAGGAGAGATCTTGATTTTGACATTGGTGATTTGGTGTGTATAAAGGTCTCACCCATGAAGGGTGTCGTCTGGTCTGGAAAGAAGGGAAAGTTGAGCCCTAGATTTATAGGTCCTTATAGTGTTGCAAAGAGAAGGTTGATCTGGTCTTCCACGTATCTATGTTCAGAAAGTGTGTAGGTGACCCAAGTTTTATAGTGCCCTTGGATGTTATGGGTGTTGCAGGAGATAACTCGACTTATGAGGAAGTCCCGATAGAAATACTTGATAGTCGCGTGAAGAGGTTGATAAACAAAGATGTGCCCTCTGTCAAAGTCCTTCGGAGGAACCAATAGGCTGAAAGTGCCACATGGGAAACCAAAGCCGATATGAAGAAGCGATATCTTGCTTGAGGTGATAAAATTTTCCTATCTTAGAATCTCCTCTCCTTGCATGCTATTATCATGAAATTTATGCATGTTTATGTGAATTTTGGGTTGCATTATAAATGCTATTTGAAACATGATTTAAAGATTTTTAATCGTGCATGTGTTACATTTTATATATGATGCATTGGAATATGGTCCATGAATCCATTTCTTAGAGCTTTCCTTAGCACGTTCGGGGACAAATATTCCCAAAGGGGAGATAATGTAGGACCCTACATATGGAGATAGGAGAGATGAAAGAAATAAGCTTGGAAATTTGAAACTGTTAATGTTTACGAAGGGGACTTATGACTCATAAGATGGATTACGGCCGGTAAAGTGGGTTCATAGAACCTGACATACTTGATGAAATTGGGATCTTTCTGAAGTTCAATCTATGACTTATCCGATGACCCATAAAGTCCTCTAAGAGCCATAGATAGTCTCGTATAATAGGATTCAATGAAAATGGAATCTCTGAAGTTTGGAAAAAAGCCATCAGATGAAACCTATTTACGACCTGTAGAATGTTCTTTGGCCAGTAGACGGGGTCTCATAGACCGATCTGGTGAGAACTTTAATAGGGGTAAATTTGACCTTTCCTCTTTTTCTATGCCCAAGCTATGTCACTTTGAACCCATCTATATACCTTATCAGGTTACACAACCCTAATTCATCTCTTTCTTCCTCATTCCATAAACATTCTAAGTCTTAAAACTCTTTCAAGCTCTTCAAGACTTTCAAGTAAGGGGTGCAAGCTAGGGTTTCAAATCGACCTCCAAATCAAGTTTCCTCCATCATAATCACTTAAGTATGTGGGTTTGATTATGGGAACCTTCCTTCCCACAAGAGCAACAAATCTTATTGAAGTGACCCAAAAAAATGCATGAAAATGTGCCTCGGAAGTGCCCAAAATTCTAATTTCTATATATCTCAAAAGCGTTACGCAATATCGAAAATCCGACTTCATATTCTTGTTTAGGGGGTCAAATTGAGTAAGATATGGGTCTAAACCCAATTTAAGAGAAAACACATCAAAATTCAAAAATAAAAAAATGCGATTTACAGAGAGCTTTTCGCGCCCCTAGCACGATGCGCCAACAGTGTGCTATAGTACATTTTATGGATAGTTTTTCAAGACGGGTCCAAGGCTTTTGAGTCTTGAGCCTAAGTGTTACCATGTGTGAAAATACCTATACTTAGCTATATTTTACCCTCATATTATTCAAAACATTCTCTAATACTCATTCAAACACTTACCTAATATTTCACCTCCTACATTCAAGTCTCAAACTCATCTGGATCTCAAGGTTCTCATTGAAACTCCAAGTCTCCATCTCCAATCTTCATCAAGTTGACCTCTTAAGCTAAGGTGTGCGGGTTTTTTTCATGGGCTCCTTTCACCCATGATACTCGAGCTCTCTTTTGCTCAAAATTGCATGATTTAAAGTTGATTTATTCGTGGGTCTTATTTATTATGAAATTCACTGCACACTCTGTTGGGATTTCGAAATTGTGACTATTTTACTGTATTTTGAGCAATGAATCTAAGATCTATTGTGAGATATGATGAAGGTTTTGATGTATATTGATTGAAGGTGTTGCCAAGTATTTATTGATGGTTTTATATTGGAGTTTTTAGCATGATAGCACTTTTGAATTGCATGGTTTTACACTAACACTGTACATCCGCCAATTGTTTGATAAAATGTCCAGTTAGGGTTACTTGAGGAATTAAAGGCCCAATGCATGTCTTATGACTTAAATGACTATATGATGATGAAATGATGATGAAATGAATATATGTATATAGTATTCTCTATATAGTGTTGTGAGTTGACCAAGCCTAGCTTCGGGGGTTGTAGGCCCAGGTAACAAAATCGAGGGGTTGGTACCTTGGTTGCCTAGTACAGAGGATTGTAGGCCCGTATAACCATATTGAGGGGTTGGTACCTCATTAACCACATCGAGGGGTTTGTACCTTGGTCCCTAGCTCGGGGAGGGGGGTGGTAGGCCCAGGTAACCATATTTAGGGGTTGGTACCTCATTAATCATTTTGAGGGTTTTGTACCTCATTTTCCTCTCCAAGAAGATTGTTTAATTTATATTGATAGTCACTTGCTACATATGTATTATGTTCCATGTAAGCATGATTTACTTCAAGTATCATTCATACATGTTGTACTGCTATACGTCTATTCATTGGCTATGTTATGCATTTTGATTATGGTACTCATCACTTGTTTCATTGCATCCTACATACTTAGGACATTCAAACATACTAACACATGCTCTATGCCTACATGATGTCACCATGTAGGAACCGAAGCCCGCTTGAGCATCTTCATCCACGTAGCTAGTACGCCTCCATTCAAGCTTGTTGGTTAGTCCTCTATTTCGGGGATGTTACTTATGATCTCTTACTATGTTCTACAACTACCTTTCTTTTATGTAAATATTGACTATGAGGGTGAGCCCGGATTCTTGTTTTGGCCCCCGCTCTTATCTATTTATTAAAGGTGTAGTTGTACATGTCATGTGTAATATTATGAGTATTAACTCTCTCTCAACTCTTATTATTATGATATGAATGATGTCCCTTAGCCTGGTTATTCCTATTTCTACTATTTTGTTGCTATTTTATTGCTTCCGCAACTAAGGATGTCTAATGATGTTCTAAGAGGATTGCTTGGGATCGCTTTGGGTTTCTCTTTGCGCCATGTCACGTCTTGGCCCTAGGCTTGGGGCATGACACTTCTTCTCAAACTACATGGATTTGTTGATTATTTTATGGGTATTTATGAACTCTTGCTTATGGTGATATCATTATGCATTGTACATATGTTTCTTATTGAATTCTTCAAGTAATGATTTTACTATGCTAAAATATTGTTGGGGTTTGATATTGTGATGGATTTTATGATATTAAAGTCCTGTACACTATGATGCTACGAAAAGCTATAGAAGAACTTATGGGTTTTAGTTGGTTTTCATGATACTCAAAGAAAGGGTTTTATAATAATAATAGTGGGTTGATTTGAATAACTTTAAATGAATTAATTTTACTTCTCTCTTGTTTCATACTCTTGAATTGCATGATTTTAAGTACATGTGTATATACCCACCATATTTGAATAAATCTAATTGACAAGAATTCTTATTTTAATAAAAGATTATTGCATGAATTTCAAGACAAGCATGCAATAAAAAATTTTGAGCTCCCAAGCATATATTGAACTCAAGAAAGGATCCTATGATTTTCAAGTAAAATGTTGAGCCCTTATGCTTATTCTACCATTTTGAGAGTAAATTATGTCTACATGAAAGGGTCACACATGATAACAATTTTACCCTCATGTACTACACTATCTAGTACTCACTATAAGGGGTCATGTGTATTACAATCTCCACCCTCATGTGTAATGCAAAGTCTACTAGAAGGGATCAAGTCTATGCTATGTTTTTACCCTCTAGTACAAGGTATATGCCATGTGTAGGGGCTATCTATTTGAATGACCTACTCATTCCATGTTATCATGTTCTATAAGTTATGCATGTTATGATTAAACTTATGATTATTTCAAAGTATTTCATGGGACTAGACTTAGCACCTCAAAGAGGGATGAGATGGGGGCTCGACTCAAGGGGTATTTATATAAAGTCTTGGTTTCTTAACTATGCGCCATCATAGGTTTATATTATTTTCCTAAATGGGTTTTTACTAGTAGATCCAACTAGATCATGTTACCCACTATGTGGGATTATGCTTGGTTTACCTTGTCAAGTAGATCACTCCTCTATTTAATATGGAGTAAGCATTAGGATTCCAAGTAGTATCTCGCTTGGTCTTATATGTCGGTTGGAGTCTCCTCCCACATATATATGATATATTATGCAAGTTTGACTATCTTCGTGCATGACTTGACTTAAGAATTGATTATACATGTCATATTGAGCTTATGCCTATTTATTACGATTAAGCATCTTGATTATTATGGATTATGTTCCTTGCTGCATTGCACCCCACATAATTAGTACATTCCAATCACTAACGCATACTTTTTTCCTACATTATCTAGGAGCTCCTATTCACCCTCTTCCTCTGTGTGGGTAGCCGATATCCATTGAAGACTACTAGTGGTGAGTCCTCCATTTCAGGGACAACATCCATTTGACATTCATGCTTTGTTAAGACTTACCTATTTTAGAATTTTATCTTTTGAGGGTGAGCGGGGAAGATGTCTTTGCCCCCCGTTCTACTCATATTAGAGGTGTTATTGGATATGGAAGTTTATTTATCGAGTTTGACTCCTATTATCTTTATGTAACATTAAAGACTTCCCCTAGCCCTTTTTTCCTTGTATGCTATTTGTATGCTCATTGATGTGATGGAACTCCCAACTCCCTAGAGTGTGAGTCATTCTTACCTGTATCTTAGACTTATTTGCTATGTGGTTCATACAATTCCTCTTCCCTACATTATCCTCATAGCGTGAGTTCACAGTCCCAGTTCCCTTAGATATTATGTGTTATATGCTCATTTCTCTTTTAAGTTTCCGCTAAAGCTAAGGATGTGCTATGCATGTTTAAGAGGCTTGTTTTGGGACCCCCTTCTGGTTCTCATTCATCGTGTCACGTCTAGGTTCTAGGCTTGGATCGTGATAGGTAAATACCATGGTTCTATAACTATGTGCCATTATAGGAATAATGTTCATGTTGTAATGCCTTAAAGGTGTGTTAATGGATATATATAGCTTTAATGGACACTCACCGTGCTAGGACAGAGCCTAAAGGGTGGAGTCAAATGATGGTTCTCACCATACTAAGATAGAGTCTATAGGGTAAGGATCGTCTACCTTGGCAAAGTAGATTCCTCTTATCTTGATGTAGAGTAAAGATCAAGATTCCATGTAATGGTCCATATGGTCTTATATATCTGTTATGTTCCTATTCCCAAGTATGTATGTCAAGGCTATAAAAGAATTCTTATGATGCTTCTTCCCATGATTTTAAACTTGCATTCTCACACATATTGTGTCCTTATTCTATTGATTGTGATTACGCATATTGATATTATTGTGATATCCCTTGATTAATGACATACCTACATATTTAGTATATTTCACGTACTAACACATACTTCATTACCTACATGATCCAACCACGTAGGGATGGACGATGAGGCAACTATTTTATTCCATGGCTAGATTCAGATTTTGAGCTTGAAGATTTGTTGGTGTGTTCCCATGCTTCAGGAACAAACCTCTTATGGTACTTTTTCTTTATGCTGAGACTTTATCATTTTATTTCTTTTGATGTATACCTTGAGGGTGAAAAAGTGAGCTATATGCTAGATCCCGCCAAAATCTATGACGTAGAGGCATGATTTGGACCTAAAGAATTGAAGTATAATCCCTTATGGACACTACGACATTCTTATTTTTATGTTTATTTGCATGCTTATTCTTTTATGTATGCTTACTTTACCTTGTGAATGTTTATGATATGAGCACGAGGCTTGAATGGGATGTCTTCAAGTGTCACATTCACTATGTCGTGGCTAGGTCCTAGGTCTGTGTCGTGACAACTTTGTTAAGAGAATAATCTATAATGTTCACTAAGGTTTTAAATATGTAATAAAAATTGAAATATCACATATTTTTCAAAGTTGTTCTGCCTGAAGTTATGAGTGAAAATATTGTTAGGAGATTAATCTATGATCCCGTTATCCAACAATTTCGGTATCCAATATATATTGGAATTGTATCTTATTTCATAAAGTCCTTCTACCTCTAGCGGTGAGAGAGAATTTTAGTAGTACTTTAAACTACAATCCTATTATTTAAGACTATCTTATACCGACCCGGACCTAGTTCCTCGTCATGACCAGGGAACGGGAAACCCGAAGGAACCCCAAAGAAGCCTCTTAGCATATCATTACATATCCTTGGTCGCAGAAGCAATTAAATAGCATTGAAAGAATAGAAATAAGGGCAAAGTGGACTAAGGGGAAACTTTCATAATATAAAAAATATCATGAGACAAGGGAGTCAAGGCTAATAGCATGATCAAGTGCCTTTATGTACCAAGGAAAGATCTATGTTTCATGCCAAGTGATACGAAATCAAGTAACCTTACATACCTCATTGTATGACCTCGTTACTACCTCGAGATAACCTTCCCTTCCTCCAAATACTTATCTACAACATAGTAGGTGATAAGACTAGCATTAATAGCCAATAGATACGCCTTGGCATCCCAATCACATAAGAAAACAATACATGGGCAGCAAGCGGGTGATTACAAACCCGAGCGTATTCCTTTAACCTTTCCGCCCCTAATCATATTTTCCAATACACATTAGTATGTACACATCATGTAAAACCTATTTTAATTTTATAATAGTCTTATAAAAGCCCACAAAGCACAACATATCACAATTCCACACAATAAAAAAATGGAGAGCACAACGTTATCTTCCTTCGCTACCTTTCGATGTTGATAACTCCAAACCTATTCCAACTTTAACCAAACTGTACCATCAACATTTACGCATATAGCCAGACCTAAAAAAGTCTTATAAAAGCACTTAAGAAGTCATGAAGGACTTGAACGAATAGCCTTATATACAACATCCCGCAAGTTCCAATCAACATGATGCTTAAGATAACATAATAAAACGCGCTTGTTAAATGAAACCAAAATCAGGGAAGCAATCTTAGGGTGATGTTTATAACTCAAATCATGTTAATATAACCAATTTCTCTTCATAATACAACTCACAAACCATAGAGAAATCATAAAAACAAAAGGCAAGTGTGCAGTAACTTTCTGCCCACATGCTGTCCAACAATTTCAGCAAG
>JAABOM020069025.1:0-38101 GCA_011800125.2 Solanum clarkiae | reverse complement strand
AATTTTCATGTATCTTAAAATCTGTGCAGGATATCGAAAATTTGACTTCATATTCTTGTTCAGGGAGTCAAATTGAGTGGAATATGGGTCTAACCACGATTTAAGAGGAAATGATTAGCAATTTTAATTTTCATAATTTTCCTTATCCAGAATCAATCCACGACAGTGCCCAACAGGCAGCTATCACGGATATGTGTTAATTTTGCCTCCGCATTGGGTCCGCATCACGGACCAGACGCATATCTGTGTACTTTATTGCTAGTGATTTTATCTCGGTTCAAGGCTTTTGTGTCTTGGGCCTAAGTGTCCCCATGCGTGAAAACACCTATACTTAGCCATATTTTACCTTCATATCACACAAGACATTACCCATACTCATTCAAACACTTAGACAAATATTTCACTCCTAATTTCACACTTAGACAAATATTTCACTCCTAATTTCAAGTCTAAAAACTCATCCGGATCTTAAGGTTCTCGTTCAAGCTTCAAGCCTCCATCTCCAATCTTCAAGGATTCTCTAAAGTCAAGGTTTGTGATTTTCTTTTATAGGTTCCTTTCAACCATAATGTCCAAGCTCTCTTTTGCCTAAAATTGCATGATTTAAAGTTGATTTACTCATGGGTCTTATCCATTATGAATTTAACTGTATGCTATGTTGGGGTTTATGAAATTGTGATTGTTTTACTATATTTTGAGCTATTAATTGAAGATCTATGGTGAGATTTGATGAAAGGTTTTGATATATATTGCTTGAGGATTTTACCAAGTACTGACCGATGATTTTACATCGGATCTTCTTGCATGATTTCATCCTTAAATTATGGTTTTACAGTAGCACTACATACCCGCCAAGTGTTTGCTAAAATGTCGGGTTATTGTTATCTTGAGGAATTGAAGGCCCAATACATGTCTTAGTGTTGTAATGTGACCATACCCTACTAGGGAGTTGGACAACGAGTAACCACGTCAAGGAGTTTGTATCTTGATAACCATGTCGAAGGGTTTGTACTTTGATAACCATGTCGGGGGTTTGTAACTTGGTCACCAAGGGTGGTAGGGTGCGACGATCTACCAACCATGTCGGGGGGTTTGTACCTTGATAACCATGTCGTGGGTTTGTACCTCGGTCACCAAGGATGGTAGGATGCGACGATCCACCAACTAATTGATGGGGTTGGTATCTAAATTACCAAGGGTGGTAGGGTACGATTATACACCAATATGATAGTGGTCTATTCTTGCACATGTATTATGTTCTATATAAGCATGATTTACTATGTAGTATCTCACATGCATGTCGTATTGTTATATGCTACTTATTGCCTATACTTATGCATTTCGATTATATGTTTATCTCTTGTTGCATTACATCCTACATACTTAGTACATTCAAATATACTAACACATACTCTATGCCTCTATGATGTCACCATGTAGGAACCAGAAGCCCACTTGATCATCCTCCTCCATATGGCTAGTACGACTTCTCTCAAGCTCTTTGGTGAGTCCTCCATTTCGGGGATGATGTTTATGATCTCATACTATATTTTAAGACTATATTCTTTTATGTATATGTTAACTATGAGGGTGAGCCCGATAGCATGCCTTGGTTCCCGCTAAGTATCTAGGTTTTACAGATGTTGTAGGATATATTTTGTACTATGCTATGGGCTTTGACACTCTCTTGACTCTTGATGTTTATGATATTAAAGTTGTCCCTTAGCCTCGTTGTCCTTATTTACTATCTCTTGTTGTATTTTATTGCTTTTGCGACCAAAGATGTGTAATGATGTGTTAAGAGGCTTGCTTGGGGTCCCTTCAGGTTCCCCATGTGCCATGTCACGTCTAGGCCCGAGGCTTGGGTCGTGACAGTTGGTAAATGTGTAGTCTTGTGGATATCTCTTTTATGTAGTCATAGTTAAGTAATGGTTCCCTATGATGGATCGATGACGATCATCCTAAGGGTATTCGTCAATTGTGAGTTTCATGAAGAGTGTCGGTAGTAGTTAAAGTGCAATATTACACAATGGGCTTGGTTTGAAGAAAATTGAAAATTTTTGAATGGCCCTGTATCAATTTTGGATCTTATGAATGCATGCTTAGTATTGAATTCTTCTGAATAGATGTAATGGTTATTTTGGTATGATCCCTTTGATTAAAGTGTGCCATGAGAGTGTAAGTTTAATTGTATGTCTATGTTGTGATAACTGCTAGAACTTACCCGGTATGTGGACTAAACTACATACGAGTAGGACTTAAAGGATAAGGTCTAGGCATTTCTTTGTTAGCCTAATTTTGGACCTTTTTTTTGATCTACCACAACATAATCATCCATAGTTAGCCCTGATGAGCCTTAGACTTGTTGTTTTGATAACAACATTTTAATCAGAACCCTTTTTGTTCTTGAATTGTGCTTTCGATCCTAATATTCTAAGCATTTTAGCATGAAAATGATGAAGGGAATTAATCTTAGAAAGGTACCCGTAGGGAAACCCTTGGTAGAGAAAGAGAATATAACTAAAAATATAATAGGGACCTAAATCAATGAGGTTTCGCGACAAGTCTGCGTCGCGAATCTGTCGCGGTTTTGTTCTGTCCATCAGAAATTAAAAAAAGAAATAATAATAATAATGACTAATAAATAAAAAATATTTGTTAGTTCCAAGGGTTAGCTAAATAAAAGCAAATGTTATATAAGGGTATACCAAGACAGGGGTATGGTATTAAATCAATTGGAAAGTTGAAAGGAGGAGGTGAGGTAAAAGTCAAAGGGAAGAGTGTTGGGAACTGAAAGTAGTTTAGTCTAAAGCGCTCGCAAGTTGAGCTTGATGTGCTGTTAAAATACAAAACTTTTAATGCTTAAACTTAGAATTTTGTATGTTCTCAACACAATGTAATTTGGTTTTACGTGTTTTTGTGCTTTGTTTGCCAGATTCCAAGGTTGGCCTTTATTTTGGGAAGAAAGGTAGAAGTTACTAATTTTGGTGAAGTACGAGACACTTTATGGGCCGTAGAGTATTCTATGGTCCACGAAGGAGGTTTCTTGAACAATTCTAGTGAGGGGCTAATTTTCTGAAGTTATTCTATGAACATGCAGATGGGTCGTAGATTAGTTTTCAAGTCGTGGAACATGTTTCGTTCCTTGAGGATCAGAGAAGAGGAAATTTCTAAAGATTCATTAGACGAAACCCCCTACGGGCTGTAGAACACTTTACGGTTCATAGAGGGGTATCATAGATCTCAATTATTGTTTTTCAGCAACACTTTACAAGACCCCGATTATGGGTCGTGGAATGCAATATAGTCCGTAAAGCTATTCGTGAGGTGTGCCAACCCAGTTATCTTATTTTATTTAGGACTTATACTTTAAATATTATAAATAGGTTTTAAGTTACTTTTTAAAACGTTTATGGAGAGTCTGACAGTTAGAGAGGAAAAATAGTGAGATTGAGTAGAGATAACATTGGAGTGATTTGAGAAACACTTGTACGTTGATTTGATCCTTAATCTTGTGATTCTCTTTGAAGATTGGATTTGTTTATTCTTAATTCAATTGTTTAAGTGCTCTACTATGTTATTACAATTCATAAGTCTTGCATCTACATAAATCATGAGTAGCTAAATCACAAGTAGGGTTGTCGGATTCATGAAGAACTAACAAAGTAAAACCAGGTAATTCATAATTCTTCGAAAATGTGCATGCATATATTAGTTAATTCTCTTCATTTTGAATGTTCTTTGATGCTGGCCAACATTAGAACCCACCTAGTGTTGCTGACTGGACCAAGGTAGTAATGAATAGAAAAAGAGATTAATTAACAGAAATCGATTGATGTGTTCTTGTCTAATCTACCGAACTGGGCCAAGGGGAGGTTGTACTGGGACTAATAGGTAAGGGTTAGTAATGCACACTACCGAGATAGGCCAAGTCACAAAAGCGAAATTTGCCTCTCGCCTGGACCAAAGGGTTTGGTGAACTTAACTTAATGTCCTTTATGCTACAGACTAGAAAAGAATTAGGTTATATGGTGATACTAAGTTAGAGAATCATGGGGAACACAATACCCTAGTTCCTATCTATATTGATTTAACCCTTGTGTTAGTAAGGTTTACTTTTCTACTGATTATTGCAACCCCCCCTCCTTAGGGAAGCAAGTTGGTTAGTCACTCAAATTGCACTAATTGAATTCTTCTAAGTTTATGTATTCCCTTGGTTTCGACTCTAACCTTGGTTAGGTTCTATTTCTTGACAATGACTACTTTATCCTGAAAAAGGAGGTGTAACTTGGGCGACATCAAGATTTTGGCACCGTTACCGGGGAATATGGCTTGACTTGGTTAATTCAAATGAATTGAGTATTTAATCCTTGTTTTCCTAATTTTACATTTTTTGTTGATTTTGTTCTTTTTCAGGGTGTAAGTGTAGTGTATGCCAAACACACGAAGTCAAGGCAAACCCTTGACTTCGTTTGACCCAAAGATCCATAAAACAATGAAAAGAATGGCCTAAGATAACACCAACAACGCAACTAATGTAGCTCTAACCATGAATGACAATGAGAATGCTAGCCATGAGAACCTACCTCCTCTTGAAGAGATTGCTCCACAACCATAGGATTTTAATGACAATGCTTATCAGTGGAATCAATACAGGTTGAATCCTATGGCTATGAAGGTGACTGGAGCTATTGTGCTTCCACCACTACCAGCTGACATAAAGTTCATAGTTTCAAGTGGGTTGCTTCAGATGTTGCAAAACCATAGGCTATTTGCCGACTTACGATCAGAGGATCCTCTTGGCCATCTACACAATTTTGCATTTGCCTGCAAGAGCATGATGGGAACACAAAATCTGTCTATGGATGCTATGGGACTTTATGTCTTCCCATTGTCTCTTATAGGTAATATAACACTTTGCTATCTTAGCTTCCGCATAGTTCGATCACCAGTTCGGCTGAATTGCAGAAGGCCTTTTAGGAGAGGTACTTCCCAAGATCAAAGAAGCTCAAGTTGAAAGGTCACATCAACAACTATAAGCAACCACTCAGTGATTAGATTAGTACTATATGGAAGAGGTTTACTAAGTGCTTGTGTAGTATCTTAGACCACCAGATAGTTGGTGATGCCTTGGGGGAGATCTTCTATTGTGTCCTTGATGAAAATAGTCAGGCATGCGCTTATACCATTATGGGGGGGGGCATGTTCTTAGATTAGCCATTTGCAAGGATTGGCGAAAGAATGGTGAGAGTGGTCAAGACCAATCGTGCATGGATGCAAAGGGACAAAACATCTACCAAAAGTTCATGCGCTGTCACTATTAGTTCACAGCAAGCTAAGATAAATGAAGAAATTATGTAAGAGCTTGCCCGAATCTGCATAGGCATGGAGGCGATGATGAAGCATAACCAAGAGCGGGTCAATTAAGTCATTTATCAGTCTTCATATGCACCCATGTATGATGAGCCCTACAATGAGGAGCACACTTATTTTATTGCTAATCAGACGGGGGGTTCCCGAACCAACACCCAAGGGCCCAATCAGGACTATTAGCGCCAAGGTCAAGGAAACTAAATTCGAAACTTCAATAAAGATGGAGCTTTCAGGGACAAGCATAGAGGATACTATGACCATAACAAGGGCCAAGAAAGAGAAGCTGATTGGGGTCGCAAAGATGGTTACAAAAATAGTCCATATGTGCCACCACATAACCTTGACATAGGTGCGAGTAAATTATGAATTGAGGAGATGTTTGGTCACCTATTAAAGAAAGCTGAGACACATGGTAAGTTTATGAAAGGGATGAAATCTGAAATCTCCAATATTAACATGGAAATTGAGTCTCATTCTGTTGCTATCAAATAACTTGAGCTATAGTTTGGTTAAGTGTCAACTTAACTCAATCAGCATCAGAGGGGAACACTACCTAGCAACATAGTTCAGAACCTTAAGAATGAAGAGCAGTGCATGGTGGTTACTACTCGTGGTGGCAAGAGCACCGTTGATCCTTCCATGCCAACTGATGAAGATGATGTTCGAGAGGAGATAGTTGTGGCCAAAGATGTGGATACCAGAGTTGATCGTGGCGAGGATAGGGTGAGTGAAGCTGCTAATACACCACAGAAGTTGAAATCTATTTCTAGGCCTCCCACCCCTTCCCTCAATAAATAAAAAAGAGGGAAGAGGAAGGCAACTTCAAGAACTTTCTCTCCACGCTGAAACAACTCTCTATCATCATCCCTCAAATTGAGGTATTAGAGAAGATGCCAGGTTATGAAAAATACATGAAGGACCTAGTTACTAAAAAGCGCACTGTGAGTCAAGAGCTCTCACAAGAGCTTCAACATTGTAGCGATTCCTACGAGGTCCTTGGTCCAAAAGCGAGAATATCCTGATGCTTTTGCCATATTCTGCACCATTGGAGATGTGAAATTCATAAAGGCATTATGTTATCCAGGTGCCAACATTAATCTGATGCCTCTTATGGTTTTCAAGATGTTAGGATTAGAAGCCCCTACTTTGACGATCATGTGATTGTTGAAGGATGGTCCCACTGTGAAGAAGCCTGTGGAGATACTGTATGATGTGTTTGTGAAAGTTGAAAAGTTCATATTCCCCATAAACTTTGTGATCCTGGATTGCGAGGTTGATTTTTAAGTCCTAATCATCTTGGAGAGTCCTTTCTTAGCCACTAGACGCACTTTGGTAGACATGGAGAAGGGCCAACTCAAGTTCAGGTTTGGGAAAGATGAGGTCGTCTTCAACATCTGTCAGTAGACAAATAAAGAAAATAACTTAAGGGTAGTCTCTGTTATTGAGACAGTTGATGGTGTTGAGTCAAAAGTTTCATTTCAGGTTAGATTGGGCATCGACACTTTGGAAGAAGTATTGATGAACTTTGGTTGTAAGGCATCCCAGATTATGAGGAGACAGTGAATGCTTAGGGAGTGTCTTATAACCCCAGGCGCAAAACTTAGTTGGAGCTAGACTTGCAGAACTGAGAGTCACCGCCCACCAAGCCATCCATAGAAGAACCATCAGTACTAGAGTTGAAGACCTTCCAACACACCTGAGATACGCATTTTTAGGCACCAACAACACCTTGCCGGTCATAGTTGCTGCAGACCTAAATAACGAGCAAGTGAGCACCCTTGTCAAAGTGCATAAACAGTTTTAAAAAGCCATTAGGTCGATGATTGCAGATATCATTGGTATCCCTCCTAGGATATATACACATGAAATCCATTTGGTCAAGGACTAAAAGCCAAGTATTGAGCACCAAAGGCATCTCAACCCCTTATACAAGAGGTTGTGCATAAAGAAATCATCAACTACTTGGATGCAGGAGTGATCTATACGATTACCGATAGTAAATAGGTGAGCACATTTCAGTGTGTTCCAAAGAAAGGTGGTATCACAGTGGTACCAAATCCCAACAATGAGTTGATCCCTATGCGGCTAGTCATTGGATGGAGGGTGTGCATGGATTATAGAAAACTCAATGCATCGACAGAAAACGACCACTTCCTTATGCCATTCATAGATCAGATGTTGGATCGACTAGCTCGAAAGGGTTGGTATTGCTTTCTTGATGGATATTTAGGCTATAACCAGATCACCATTGCTCTAGAGGATCAGGAGAAGATGATTCTCACATTCCCCTATAGTATCTTCACATTCAAGAGGATGCCATTCTGGTTGTGTAATGCCCTAGTGATATTCTAAAGATGCATGACGTCCATCTTCTCAGACATAGTGGAGGACACTCTTGAAGTCTTCGTGGAAGACTTTAGTGTGGTTGGATACTCATTTTGGAATGTTTGAAGCACTTGCATGCTGTGTTGTAAAGATGTAAGGAAAGTCATCTGGTGCTGAATTATGAAAAGTGTCACTCCATGGTGAAGAAGAGCACTGTGTTGGGGCACAAAATCTCTGGCAAAGGGATTGAGATCAATAGAGCCAAAGTAGAAGTGATCGAGAAGCTTCCTACGTCCATCTTAGTTAAGGGTGTGAGGAGCTTCCTAGGGCATGCAGGGTTCTACCGGAGGTTCATAAAAGACCTCTAAAATTGCACATCCATAGTGCAAGTTGCTTAAAAAGGAGGCTATGTTCGTGTTCGATGATACATGCCTCAAAGCCATTGAAGGATTGAAGCATAAGTTGATTTCAGTCCCAATCATTGTGGCCTCAGACTGGTCAAAACTCTACAAAATCATGTGTGATGCAAGTGGGGTTGCGCTTAGCAAATACCTAAACATAACCTAGAAGAACTACTCTATCTCTGAACATGAGTTACTCGCCATGGTCTTTGCACTCGAGAAATTTAGGTCATATCTATTAGGGGCTAAGGTGGTGGTGCACACAGACCACTCAGCACTGTGATACTTGATGGTAAAGAAGGATGCAAAACCAAGGTTGACAAGATGGGTACCTCTTCTTCAAGAATTTAATTTCGATGTCATCAGGAAAAAAGAGATAGAAAATCAAGTCACAGATTGCCTTTCTAGATTTAAAGGTGGGGCAATGCCAATGTTTGATGATGGATTGGAGATGGATGACTCTTTCGCAGATGAGAGAGTGTTAGCAGCGTCTCGTGATTTAATGCCATGGTTTACAGACTATGCAAACTACTTGGCAAGTGATATTGTGCCACCTGATCTAAATACACACTAGCGTCGAAAGTTCATGTTTGATGTGAGGAAGTTCTTTTAGGATGATCCATATTTGTTTCATGTATGCGCGAATGGGATTATTATTTTCTATGTTCCTGAGATTGAGATGATGATTATCCTCAAGGCATGTCACTCATCATTGGTAGGTGGGCATGATAGTGGAGTTCAGACAGCACACAAGATCTTACTGTGTGAGTATTACTGGGTTACCATTCACTAGGATGCTGATGACTACGCTAATGCTTGTGATAGGTGCCAAAGAAAAGGTGGTGCTTCCTGTAAAAATGAGCTCCCATTATAGTGATTGAATTATTTGATGTATGGAGGATAGGCTTCATAGGTCCTTTTGTTAGCTCACATGGAAACAAGTACACCTTAGTTGCTGTGGATTGTGTATCGAAGTGGGTAGAGGTCGTAGCTCTACCCAACAATGAAGGAAAAAGTGTCATATCATTTTTGAAAAGAAACATTTTCTAAAGGTTTGGCACTCTTCGAGCGATCATTAGTGATGTAGGTTCTCACTTTTGCAATAGGCTCTTCAAGTCTTTACTTGAAAGGTATGGGGTGAAACATCGAGTGGAAAATCCTTACCATCCTCAAACAACCAGGAAAATGGAGATGTCTAATAGGGAAATTAAACAGATTCTATCCAAGACTATGAATGCAAACTAGATAGATTGGTTGCAGCAGCTGGATGACGCATTTTGGGCATACCGGACAACATTCAAGACCATACCAGATAGCATTCAAGATCTCTATAGGCATTTATTCCTACCAACTTATCTTTGGGAAGGGATGTCATTTGCCAGTGGAACTTGAGCATACAACAATGTGGTCATTGAAGAAGTTGAATCAAGACTAGAATGATGCAACAAACTCTATACTGAGCCAACTTAATGAGCTTATTCGTTTTACTTGAAGGTGTATGAGAGTTCAACCTTGTACAAACGAAGAATGAAGCAGCAATATGATCGTCCCATAGAGAATCGTCAGATTGTTCCAGGAGATTTGGTGTTACTCTACAATTTAAGATTAAAATTGCTCCCTGGGAAGCTCAAATATAGATGGTTAGGACCCTTTTGACTAGCACGCGTCTTTGATCATGGAGCAATTGAATTAGAGAGAAGAAACAATGGAACTTTCAAGGTAAATGGCTAAAGAGTCAAGCTACACCTT
The DNA here is from genome assembly GCA_011800125.2 of Solanum clarkiae. Classification (NCBI taxonomy): domain Eukaryota; kingdom Viridiplantae; phylum Streptophyta; class Magnoliopsida; order Solanales; family Solanaceae; genus Solanum; species Solanum clarkiae. The sequence goes on along the minus strand of JAABOM020069025.1, from coordinate 28,253 downwards.
GAAAATGTAAAAGAAGTAAAAACTGTGGAAGAATGGGACCTTGAGGATAAGTCTGAGTACTCAAGCCATCTATGTCGCATTGTGACAATAAATTAGGAACTGTTTGGGAGGCAACTGAAGGTGCAGATTCGTGCTTAGGCGCCCGGATATGTTTTTTTGACCCCTATATTTTGTTTTGCTTTGATCGTGTGCGTTGGGGACAATTCACTTCTTTTTCGATGGGTTTAGGTAGTTATGGGCCTTAGTGAAGTCTGAGTAGCTTGGGTCTGTAACTACCCTAATTTTTGATCCAGGGTTTTCTTGCCTGTGTTCTTTCTATGGATATTTATTTTCTGTTGAACTTGCATGTTTAGGATGTTTAGGTAGCATTTGTAGCATGTAGTACTAATATATGTGTATATCATGTTTTTGTTTTGTGTGAAAAATGATACCCACAAAAATTTTGATTAGTTAGTTTAGATAACCACCATGCTTGTTTAGGTGTGTTGACAATGGTTGTTCTGATAAGTGAGGAAAAATTGAGATAAAAAGTATGATTTGAGAGTCTTTTGTTGATAATGTAGTCAGTGCCACGTGAGCATGAGCCTAAATTTCTTAATTCATGTGTTGTGTGCTAATTTAGAACTTGCCCGATTACTCTAAGTTAGACTATAGATTAATTGGATTAGAAAAGGATCTTAGGCCATCGTTCTTTTAAAGTCCACTTAGCTTAAATGACCAACCAAAGTTGCAGAATATCCCTTGATCCTAATGTTCGACCCTAAACCAAAGTTGCAGAATATCCCTTGATCCTAATGTTCGACCCTAACATGCACCTATTAATTGCAAACACCTAATTAACCTAGCCTTGTTAGTTGTAAAATCCTAAAATTGGCACTGGTCCTTCCTTCAACATTATGCACCTTGACTGAGGCAAAAAGTCTAAGTGGAGGGAGGGTACCAAAAGTGGCCCTGGTTCGAAAGATGGATAAAATTCACCTTAACCCAGGCCAAAAACTTAAGTTGAGGGTAGCTAGTGTAAGGGTGAAACAAAAACAAATTAAAAGGGGGGAAGTTAGCGATACAGAAAAAGGTGATAAATCATGTACTGGGTGCAAGAAAAATAAGTAATGCATTCGTAGCTAGTTAAAAAGAAGACTGAAGAGTAAGAGTAAGGCAAAAAGTTGAAAAATGAAAAAAAAGCACCCGAAAAACCTTGAAATTGGAGAAAGGGAGAATGAGATAAAAATAACAGTATTGGTAGGCAAAGTTGTAGAAAAACATTGTGTCAAGAAGGTCCTTTAGTCACTATATTGCCAAAATACCATACCAAAGCCCCTGAGCCTACACTACAATCATATAAAGCCGTAAAGTGATCCTAGTCCAAGTAGTCGGAGGTCTTATTCATTATGGTATTAGGTATGATGCATGAATATTATTTGTGAGGGTAAGTGATTTTGCATGGTCCTAAGGTTATACATGAAAACATCATTGAGAGTGAGATATGGACTTCTTTCTGTGAGGGCACTTGCATTGGATTATTAGCATTAGACTTATCCAGTGATTATAGATTGGTGATAGTACCTCACTTGTCATAGTTGTGTTGTCACATGCATGAGCCTACATTGGTTTGCTAGATGGCTATCTGATTCTGTTTTGAAAAGGTGGTGTGGGTATCTGAGTTTATGTTTGATGAGATATATGCCATTAAGTTGAGGTTTATGTGTTACTGTATTACTTATTAGATTGAGTCTGTCACTTGAGGACAAGCAACAATTTTAAGTTGAGGGTGTTGATGTGCTGTCAAAATACAACACTTTTGATGCTTAAAACTTGGAATTTTGTGTGCTTTGATGTTAGTTGGTTTTATGTGTTTCTGTGTTTTATCCACAAAAAGGAGTTGTAACTTGAGCAACATCAGAGCCACTAAATCATATCCTGTGAATCACTATCCAATGGCCTTTAGCCTACATTACATCCAAATAAAAAGTCCTACATGATTCTCTGAGTTAGATTCTTATTCTAGTAAAGACCTACATTAGTGGCAAGCCTATGGGAACTAGAAGTAACATGAGATATCTGTTGGGAGAGTGAGAGTTTTGATCATACCCATGGAAATCTTTCATCAAGTTCTCGTGTAGTGTGTGTGTAAATGGGTAATTCTTTCAGTAAAGGCATATGATTGTTAAAGGGGTGATGACTAGAATAATTTAAAGCATCATCCGACAGGAGTTCGTGTGCATCATAGATATGATTTTAAGGTGTGGTGTTATTTGAAATTCAATTGGATTGTGAAGTGTTTAGGCAAGATCATATGTAACAATTGTCCTTAATTACTAAGTAGAGGCCGCATGCATGTGTCATGAGTTGTCCGAGGATGAACAAAACTCTAAGTTTGGGGTGGTGATCTTAAGCGTATTTATATGTCCAATTAGCAAAAGTTTCCCATGTCAAGAACCTAGTTAGAGGACAAATTCATAGATTTTAGGTGTTTTAGTGTAATATTTCCTTATCTAGCTAATTCTTGGTCGAGAGTGCATTTTGGTTGTGCTTTTTAGGGTTTTAAGCAAATTGTGTATGTCCAGAGTCATAGCTGAAGATTGAGGAAGGATGCAATTGGAAGTCCAGAAAAAGTGTAGAAGTTTATGTCATGGACCAATATAGGAGGCTAATGGTTTTGAAAAGGAAGACCAAAAAGCGCAATGCATATGGAGAGAACAAGTCCGTGTTGCTTATTTGACAGTAGAAGATTCAAAATTGGCCGATTAAGCAAGATTTTCAAAACTGCATTTCGGGAAGAGAAGTTCACGTCACGGACTTGAAGACATAAGGGAAAAATTGGGAAACATGATTTTTAGCTTCAAATACAATTTTTAGGCATTAGTTCATTATTGGATACTGCTGGGAGCGAAGGAGAGACGATGCAAACACCATTCTAAGGTTAATTTGATTTGCTTTTATTCTTTTTTGATTCCATACTTGAATGTTTATTAGATTGTTGATGTGTTTGAGATAGACAGTGAGTGGCTGATCTCCCATATTCTAGGATTGTAGCTATAAATTATGTTCTACACTTTTATTTTTATGTGTTATAAATGGGTTTTCGCAAAATTACTCCTATATTTCTTTTATCTATATTTCGTAGTTTGGCCAACCATGGAACACATTTGTTGTCTACTTTGGATTCGGAAGATGTTGGGGTAGATAGAACATAGGATATAGGGAGCTTGTATGTCTAGGAGACTAAATGATTCGTCTATGGGAGACTTGTGACACCTACCCATCCACCTCGCTTGGTTCAAATATAGGATGATATCATGCATATCCTTGCTCAATGATGTAGTTAGGCTGTCAATGGGAATAGGCTAGGTAGAGGTGTGAAACCTTGCCTAGTAAACTAAACCCCGTGAATCAGTAATTAGAAAACCCAGAAGTGATCCAAATTGTTGAAGCTCGATCATATGCGAGGCGGTTATAATCCTGGAATCTCGCTTAAATTGATAAATACCTAGCAATCATTTCATAGTATTTTAGTTAATTAAAAATAGTTTTGTAGAAGTAACAATTACTTTCGTTGACATAACACACATTGCATATTCATCTTCTTTGGATAACTAAGAGCACAATGAAGTCCCTTAGGTTTGATATCCCGACTCTTTTATAGCCCACTATATTACTTGGGTTGACTACGTACACTTGTGTTTTCTAGGGAAGAAAAAAGCCTAAAATATACATAGCCATAACCATATCCAACAACACCTCTAATCATTAATAGAACGGGGGCCAAGACACTTTTTGGCTCACCCTCACTATATATTATCCAAAAATAGACAAGTTTAATCGAGCATGAAAGCAAATGGTGTTATCCTTAGATGTGGAGGACTCATCGATAAAAAATCTTTGATCGAACCACTTAGCTAGGTGGAGGAGAAGGATAGAAAGGTGATCTGGTCCCTACATGGTTATATCATGTAGGCAAAAGTATGCGTTAGCAAGAACGTGGGGTGCAAATGCAATAAGAAAATATAATTTGTAAATAAATAATATGCATAATCATAGTCAATAGTTATAGGCTTAATATGACATGAACGATAAATGCTTAGTGAAGACATGCATGAAAGATCACCAAACCATATGACATAACATACATAGGTGGGAACGGACCGTAACTGATATGTAAGACCAAGCAAACTACTACTTGGAATCCCGATGTTCACTTACAACAGACAAGGAGTAGTATACTTTGCCAAGGTAGACCAAATACTATCCTTACGGTATGGCCTTTTGATATGGTTCACCACCTTACGAGATTGCCTTTTTGATGGGTTTCACACGATATTCTTACCTTATGGCATAGCCTTTTCGGTAAGTTCAACACAACAAATATCCTTATCTTACAATATTTCCTTTTTGGTAGGTACAAGCCCATATAGGGGATCAATTTCACACCTCTTGTGGCACATAATTAGGGACACTGCCGGATTACCAAGGTCCTCTCGGTGCTAGATCACAATCCCACAGAATACTTGAAACATAGTTGTAGCCATAACATGCATAGTTTCATATCATCATAATATAATTCTTGGAGTAGCTCATCAAACATAGATTATTTCATCAAGTTAGGACTTTATAATATTCTTGTTATTCATATCATGCTCATGAGCTCGTAGCATATTTATTAGCCCTTTTGTTATTATCAACTTGCATAACATGCATATCTAGTCACGAGGAATTCATTACTTGAGAAACTTGGCATGTATCTTTCAATAAAATCATGGTGGGTACGTTTACATAAACTTAGAACCATGCAAATCGTGAGTAAATTCCTTGAGAGGAGTGAAATAAAACCTTTAAGCATTATACCGAGTAACCCACCAAAAGCATAAAGATACTTGGCTAGGGCATCATCATAACCACACTTGAAACCTAGACGTCTCATGACTTTACATTTCATAATAGTATACAATGGAAAATCATCATAAAATACTTTATAAAATCATCATATGAAAAAGTTCTTAAAATCATCACATATTACCATAACTTGAAAAATCAATGAAGGAGTGGCATGGTTGAGCTTTGTATAGGGAAGGTCCACACAAATTAAAATCCACATACCTTGGTGATTCAATGGAGGAAAATATGATTGGAGGTGAGAAAATCAAAACCTTAGCTTTGTTTTCTTGCTTGAAAGCCTTGAAGAGCTTTCAGAGTGTTTGGACTTGGGGTAGTTTTAGAATGGCTTGGAATAAGACTGTTGAGGATTTATATGGCTGGACAGAGAAGATTTAAGGGCCTAAACGGTGTAGCATAGGTTCAGAAAATTAGGAAAGGTACATTTTGCCTTCTTTAAAATTCTACCGGACAGGACCATGAGACCTCGTTTACGGACCGTGGTCCATTCTACGGGTTGTAAGTAAGGGGTTTCATTTGATAACATTTCTGAATCATCAGAAACTGCCTCTGATCCAAAATCCATGACATAACTTGTGGCTTATAAATCTGAGTATGGGCTGTTTGATAACCCATACCTCCAATCTTAGAAAACCATATTTTTACCAAGTGTGGCCTTCATTCCTTAAGCACAAGTTACGGTCCATAGACCACTTTGTACAAAGGTGGTCTTCCAAACTTGAGCTACTGAAAATGCACAATTAGAGTCCATAAGCCAATGTACAACTCGTACTCAATATACACCCCGTAAGACCCCTCGTCGGAAACACTATTATTTAGAAAATTTCCAAAACTCATCTCCTTGGCACTTTTCATACTTTCCACAGGTGGGACTTTATAATATCTCCCCTTTGGGAACATTCGCCCCCAATATTCTAAAGACAAGCTCTAAGGAATGGAATACATGCACCATATACAAAAATGTGATATATGCATCATGAAAATCTTTAAATCATGCCTCAAATATAATTTACAATACAACCTCTAAATCACATAACCATGCATAGATGACATGAAAATAACATGTAAGGAGAGAAGTTTCTAAAATAGGAAAGTCATATTACCTCAGGCTTGATAAGAATGGAAGAGATATGTGTATCATTTTTTCATATCCGCTTCGGCTACCCAAGTGGCATTTTCAACTTGTTGATTCATCCAAAGCACCTTGATGGATGCTACATGTTTGTTCCTCAACTGCTTAACTTGCCTATATGATATTTGCATTGGGACTTTCTCATAAGTCAAATTCTATTCAATATTCACCGCTTCTAGGGGCACAATGGAACTAAGGTCTCCAATACACTTTCTCAACATGGAGACATGGAAAACCGGAGGACCCATGCTCATTTCTGTAGGAAATTTTAATTCGTATGTAACTTTACCAACAAGCCTCATGATCTGGTAGGGCCTTACATACCTAGGGCTTAACTTCCCTTTCTTTCCAAAACGAACCACAATCTTCATTGGCAAAACCTTCAAGTCTACCCAATCAATAACTCCAAACTCAAGATCCCTTCTTCTGGTATAGGCATAGGACTTTTGCTAACTTTGATCTACCTTCAACATTTACCTTTTCATCCTCACCTTTCCTAACACTTCTATAACCAAATCAAGACCCAACAAATCCATTTCCTCCATTCTGAACCACCTAACCAGAGATCTATTACGTCTACCATACAAAGCTTCAAAGGGGACCATTCCTATGCTAGAGTGATAACTATTGTTATAAGCAAACTCAATAAGTTAAAGATACTCATCAATTACCCTTAAACTCCAAAACAAAAGCCCTAAATATATCCCCAAGGGGTTGGATAGTCCTTTCGGATCCGTTTTGTAGGTGAAACATCGTACTAAGCTTGACTTTAGTACCAAGGCCATTTTGAAAGGACCTCCAAAAGTGCGAAGTAAATTTAGAACCATTATCTGAGATAATAGCTAATAAAACCCATGCAATCTAACCCACTCATAAATGTACAACTTAACATACTCTTCGGTACCATAATTTGTCTTAATTGGTAGGAAGTGGCCCAACTTTTTCATTCTATAAACAACAAACCAAATAGAGTCGAAATGCCTCCTACTCTTAAGCAAGCTAATCATAAAGTTCATATTGATCTATTCCCACTTCCAAGTAAGAATCTCAATGTCTTGTGCTAGACCACCCAACCTTTGGTACTTGACCTTTACTTGTTAGAAATTATGGCAACCAACTAGTAATTTGGCAATATCCCTCTTCTTACTACCCCGTCAATACACTTCCTGTAAATCTCTATATATCATGGTAGAACTAGGGCGAATGGAATAAGAGGAATTGTTTGCCTTTTTCAAGATCAAGTCTCTTAACCTATCAATATTGGACACACATAATCTACCTTGGGTATACAAGGATACCATCTCCCCTTGGGAGAAAACCTTCACCTTGCCACCATTCACAAATGACTTCAAAGCCACCAAACTGGGATCAAGGCCTTATTTGGATTTGACTTCTTCAATCAAAAAATACCTAGAACCATCTATCATCACCACACCTCCATTTTCATCCTCATTCACTGTAACCCTATACCTAGACAACCGATGGACTTCCTTCGCATATTTTTTCTTGCTATCATCAATGTGAGCCATAATCTCCATGGACATACAACTTAGGGCATCAGATACAACATTAACTTTTCCTGGACGGTAATATAGCTTATGTCATAATCTTTATGGAATTTCGTGGAACAATTGATAAAATTATCAAAATACCTCTAGAGGAGAGATATGCGCATATTGCATCTTCCCATGCTCTAATGGTAAATCCAAGGCTGGATATTCAATTAGCATGATATATTGAGTGAAAAAGTGATCTCAATTGATTTTTAGAGCAACCAAATCAAAAGATAATTTTTTGATGCAAAAACAAAAAATAGTGAGGGTGCGAGACAAGTGTGCGACTCGCTCCTACCATGGACCAAACCTTAATTTTGTTTTAAAAAATTTTCTACAAGATTGGAAAGCTCGCTTAGAGAATTTTTGGTGAAAAACACCCAAATTGCACAGGGTTCGCATTGCGAACCCCATGTCCCGAGACGGAATATTTTTTCTTAATTTCATGAGGGACATTCTAAACCTTTCTCAACTCCTCCTAAACTCAACATACAATCCAAAGTGGTTGTTTTGAATGTAAAAAGGGTTTTAAATCCCATTCTATGTCTGTTCTAAGTTCTTAAAACAGACTAGAGGCATAGAGAAGAGAAGAGGAGCGTAAAATTAAGGAGTTCGAGGAGAATTCTTGTGTATTAATTGTACAAGGCTTCACCCCAAGTATTTAAGGCTAAACTAAAGCATGAGATTGTTCTCTCATGTGCCCCGTTAATGGTAATAGAGGAGTTGAGAGTTCATGAGTCCACATACATGTTTTCTTGAAGTATTATCTTGATTATTCTTCTGAAAAATCATATTTATTATATGTATTTTTTTTATATTAATGATCATCATAAACTTATTTTCTTAAATTGAATACCTTTTATGAGTTATTTTATAAAATCCTATATGTCTCTTTGTAAAAGAATGCATGAATGAACCTAGGGATTGCGTCTAGAGCCTTGACTTGACAATGTTGATTGTGATTGTGATATGAGCATGATGATAGATTGAGAGAACTTGATAGTCCTGTGAGTATTCATAAATGAACTCTAATGATTTGCCTAGTTGATTGGCCCTCTAATGATTGGTCTGAGCTCTTTGAGAGAATGATTGTGAATTGAGTTTATGAGATGATGGGAGTCTCTATGAGACTGATTGAGATGATGCATGTCTCCATGAGGCTAACTGAGATAATTTGATTGATATGGATGAGTTTATAAGCATTGAGTCTTGGGAGGAGTATTGAGCATGGAAATGAGTCAGAGCAAAACCAACTCGCTCTCATTAACTACGTTGCCAAGCTAGGTGAGGACTAGAACCATTAAATTAAATTGAGGTTTCCTCTTGATTAGAAGCCCCTAAAATAATAGAGGAATTGTTGATGGATGGATCCCTAGTGGATTCTATTCATTGTTTACCTGGCAAGTACAAAACGACTGTGGCAACATTTGCGGGATTGTTGTATAATCACTATCTCATAGGTGATTGTTGTCGGATAAGAGAAACTCCCAGAAAGTTCCCATATTGTCTACTCCTAGTTGAGATGAGATGAGTTGAGTTTAATTCCTTTGAGTTGAGTCTGAGTTGATTGACGAGTTTAGTTTGGTTGATGGGTCACTTGTCTACTCTTTATTCTTTCTTTAGATAGACATTTGACGTTCTAATTGGTTATTATTCTGAGTTGATTTTATTTTCATATTATTCTACCTATTTTCTGTTTCATTCAACTATTTTACAAACTAGTACATTCTACATACTGATGTTCCTTTTGGACTGCATCATTTTATGATGAAGAGGCACATGCTACAGATCATCAACAAACGCATCGTTGAGGATTTGAGCATTGGAGCTGAGTTGGTGAGCCTTCTTTTACTTCGGAGGATTCATTGCATTATTTTCATATTGCTTATTAGAGTTAGACTTGAGATAGCTTTATTTTATTTTGAGGTACCCATGGGTGATAGAGGCTTCATAGACCAAAGTTGGAGTATTAATGTTGAGACTTATTGAGCTAGTTCTTTCTGCTAGCCCTTATATTTAATTAATATACATTTGATACATTAGCTTTGCTCACCTTTGTCTTACTCTTCTGCTAATTTTATAGAGTTCATTGATTGTATGTATGTGATGAGACCAAGTGGTTCGCTTGAGGACTAGCAATAGCCTCTGAGTGCCAGCCACTTCTAGGGTACCCACCCCAGGCATCACAAACTTGGTATCAGAGCACAAAGTTTAAATGTCCTAGAGAGTCTATGGAGACTTTTCTGGTAGAATCCTTATTATTTGTGTGAAGACCTCCACATCCATACAGGGAGGCTATAGGACATTAGGAATTGTTTCACTTCTTTCATGTTCTAAATCGTGCAATAGAGTTATGCTCTATGAAAAGTTCTCTTTTAATTCATGCTCTATGTGTTGTAGAGATGTGATCATTCCTCTTAGAAGAGCTGTCAGAGGTAGAGGACGTCCCGCTAGGAAAACTTTTAACCCACTCGAGCCTCAAGGAAATGAGGAGCCCATGAATCCAATTGTCCCTGTTGCGCAACCCCCACAAGCTGAGATTTCCAATATCGAGCTTCGCCATGCTATTCAAACTCTAGCCCAGGCTGTCACAACACCTGTGGCAAGGGAAAAAGGGGGTATACTTGATGCAAAGGACACATCTAGAGTTCGGGAATTCTTGAGGATGAATCTGCCTGAGTTCACAGGGTCTACATGCACTTAGGATCCTGAGAACTATGTGCAGGAGCTTCAGAAGGTGTTCCAAGTGATGCATGTGGCTGATACTGAAAGAGTTGAACTGACTGCCTACCAGCTTAAGGGTGTGGCCAGACTATGGATTGAGTAATGGAAGAAACGTAGAGGAGAGGATGCCCTATTGTTGAATTGGGCAGTTGATGTGCACGCTCCAACAATAAAATGGTCACAGTCAAGTATAAACCTAACTAGAGGTTAGGGTCGAATCGACAGGGAGTACAAGGTTTGACTAAGTTGATCCATTAGCAATAATTTCAAGCATTAATCACTATATTCTCTAAAATGGGGGGGTTTAAGATTCAAAATGAAGAACAAAAATAAACACTACGATACGTATGCAAGAAGACAATCAAATTGAGGGATAACTTAGAAATTGTGTTTCTCATGATTCCTTGACTCAATTACCCTAGACAACATAACCCTAATTGAGAATTCGCATGTAGGACAGTAAATTAGATTCTTCCGGCCATCTTGTGAAGGTTAAGATCGAATTTCACCATGGCACTTGGTCGACAACCATGGTGTGCCAATTAACCATTACCCATTGTCCCAGTCAACCTCTCCTTGGTCAGGTTTGGTTGATTAGACTAGAACACATCAATTAAATTCTGTCATTTACTTCCCTTTACCTATTCATCACTACTTTGGTCAGGATCGTGATAATAGGTGGGGTTTAGTATTGGCCACCACCAAACATCAGTCAAAATGAAGGGAAAGAAACAATACATGCAAACCCCAATCAAAGAAATGCACAAAGTCTAGGTTATTTCAAGTCAACTACTCATGGTTCCCACAACCACAAGTTATGGGTGCTTAACTACTCATAGATAAGACAAAATCAACAGTAATGAATGTAAAAGACAAAGTTGAGAGTTTACCCAAAACAATGAAGAACAAGAACACCTTCAAGTTGGAAATCACAAGCTTTTTTAATGGAAGATGAGTACAATGCAATTTTCCAAACCTACAAAGTGGGTCTTCAAATTAAAAATTGAAATCTACACTAAACACTAGAAATATTCTAGAGAGAATATTCAAAGTGTGGAATATGAAAAAATATTCAAAATCTCTTTAATAAAACCCAAACATTAACCATTTATACTATTTACAAAAATACCCTAAAATTAAATAGAAAATATAGCTGGCAGCTATTACGTCTCACTAATATGACTTGTAGGGTGATCTACAAGTCATAATCGGGGTTTCGATGGTCAGCTTTTGGCATTTTGGACTTGACTTCTATGACCCACTGTTATGAGTCATTGCTTGGACTACGACTCATATGCTCCTCTTGTAGTCTAGACCTTCAGTTCTTGGTCTAAGTTTTGGCTCACTGTTCCTTGCTACGAGCCCCATCTGTATGAGTCATAATGAGAAATGGTGGGCTCATATGGCTGACCTTCACTTTGCAACTTTTTAATTTTGCTCATTGTTACATGCTAATTGGGAACCTTATGACTGGTAGCTTAGGCTATGACTCATAGGGTGGCTCGTATGTCTTGTACTTCAGCAAAATGTGCAATTTTGTCCAAAAATCATGTCAACCTATATTTTCTGCACAACTAACACAAAAATACATAAAAACCATAAAAAGTCGCATTAAGAAATGGCAAAGTCCCTTGTTTAGCCATCAAATGTGTTGTATTTTGATAGCACATCAACACCATAAACGTAGAACTGTTGCTTGCCCTCAAGCAATGACTTAATATAAGTATACAATGAGAAACACATAGCAATTACTCTAATGGCATATACATCACTTAGCTCCAATTTGGGTACCCAACTCTCATTTTCAAAACCTGATTGTAAAGCTATCAAGCAACCCAAAACATGATGATACATCTAACAATCCAACTATGACAAGTGAAGGAATATCATCAATACACAGTCACTGGACAAGTCACATGTCAATCATGCAGTGCAAATGCTGTTGCAGAAAATAAGTCCCTATATTATACTCAAAAAGCAAATCAAGTTCAGGGGCTGTGCAAGCGTTCTTACTGTCACAAATGTAATTTATGCATGATAACTGACACCATAGGCTTGCCCCCATACTTAAACTTTGGATTGTTCACTAGTTGGAGTTGGATCACTTTAGGACTTAAAAGGCTTATAACGTAGGATCATGGGGCTTTGGTATGGCATTTTAGGCAAGTAGTGACTAAAACCTATCCCTGAACCATGTTTTTCAACACTTTTACCTCCGCAACTCAACCATTATCATTTTATCCTCCCTTATTCTTCCTTTCTAAGCTTTTGCAGGTGCTTTCATTTCCTTTTTCAGCTGTGCCTCATTTTTAAACTCATTTTGTGATTCCTTTCAATCCAAGACACTTTTCTTTTCTTCTTTTCTCACCCGAAACATGATGCATTTCTTCATTTTTTCTTTCCCTAATAACCACCTAATTTTCATTACTTTACCACAACAAAGGCCACCCTCAACTTAGGTTTTTAACCTGAGGTGAAGTACATAATATCCATTACCTAAACCAGGGCAACTTTTGGTAGCCATCCTCAACTTAGGCTTTTTGCCTGAATCAAGATTCATATGTTAAAGGATAGACCAGGACCAATATCAAGATATTTCACAAAACCAGGTTAGGCTAGCGAGGTGTCAAGAAAGAAAATGTACATATAAAACTCAAACATTTGGAACAACAGATTAACTACTACAATTGGTAGGTTATGTCATGACCCAAGCTTAGGGCCTTGACATAGTCAGCGAATGGGGAACTCGAAGGAATGCCAGACAAGCCTCATAGCATATCATTACACATCCTTGGTCACAGAAGCAATTAAAATGACAATGAGAGATAAGCATAAACAAGGGAAATTGATACTAAGGATAAACTTCCATATCGTATCATCAAGAAACTAGAGAGTCAAGGCTCATAACATAGATACATAACATGTCCAACAACAACTCTACTACATAGATAAGAGCGATGACCAAGACAAGAAACCAAGATCACCCTCATAGTTAATGTATATAAAAAAGAAAGGTAGTTTTGGAACATAACATGAGATTATAAGCAACGTCCCCGGAATAAGAGATTCACCAACAAATATGAGTGAAACCATACTAGCCACGTGGGTGGACATGCTCAAGCGGGGCTCCGGTTCCTACATGGTTATATCATGTAGGCATAGAGTATGTGTTAGTACATTGGAATGTACTATGTAGGATGCAATGCAACAACATATAGGCAATATAATCAAAATGCATAATCATAGCAAGAGATAGTATATTAGCAAATGGCATGCATGAACGATGTTTGTATTAAAATACACTTGAAAATAATCATTCTTACATTGCTTGTTTAACCCAATGAGGTGACATGATTAGATCATCCAAATACCTTGTACTAGAGGGTTAGGAATATAGCATGAGTCATAATCCCTCCTCATAGGTAATGGGTAGTACAGGAGGGTAAAGAGATAGCATAATTCATAACCCCTACATGTAAACAAGAGATAAAGAATAGAACATGAGGGTAGAAGGTAGCATAGGTCATAACCTCTACATGTGTGCATATAAGGGTGAGGCATTCCACATAGTTCATAACCCCTTCATACGAGTACATTGCATAATCTCAAATCTTATAAGAGGGTAAGGAGTACAACATAATTCATAACCCCTACATGTAGAAATAAGTAAATGAATAGAATGTGAGGGTAGAAGGTAGCATAGGTCATAACCCCTAGATGTGTGTACCTTGCATAACCTCAAACTATACACGAGGGTGAGGAATACAACATAGTTCATAACTCCTACGTGTGGATATGAGTAAGTGAATAACATTGATTCATATATGAGGGTAAGGTGTACAACATAGTTCATAACCCTTACATGTAGAAATTGGCCTTGTGCTAGAGGGTAAAGCATATAACATAGTTCATTCTCCCTTCTAGTTGGTTTCACAATTTACATGGGCATACACCTTAGCATAAGGACTCAATAACTCATCAACGATTCCTAAGAACATAATAACATAAGAGTCCAACAATTCAAACATAAGAATAGATCATCATGAAATATTTCCCTTGCATTAATATAAAAAGGCTCACAAGAGTTATAATATTTGAAAAAGGCTTAGCTTCATACGTGCGATATAATAAGTTCTTTACATGCTTTAAACACACATATTTTCTGTCACTCCCCAGTAGGGTTCCCTAGGCGTAACTAACACTCGGAGACTATTACTAGTCCCCAAGCAGGCCACCTAGTCTTATTGCATTCGTTTAATCAATTCAAAAGCAGAATATGAAATAGAATAATAAACTATCAGTGGGCTATCACAATCACTATCATAGAATAATTCGAAGAAGTATCTTAATAGAAAAGAAGCGTGAAATAAACAATCCCGACACTAACCATCAACTGTGTATGTCTACGAAACCTCTATGACTAACATCTAGGAAGGTACATTGACAGGTCATGGCTACCACAATCAAAGAAAAATACTAAAATAAAGCTAATGAATAATCATCCTCCGAATACAGGAGAGGACTCACCACGGTATAAAATAATGAGCTTTGAACCTCAATGATTTGGGCTGCTGTAGTCCTTTGTCTACAAAAATCTGCATCATAAAATGATGCAGTACCAAAGGAGCGTTAGTATATGGAATGTACCGTATGTAAAACGGGCTAAAGTAAACAATTCGTAATAGCAATAGCTCATCAATCACTCATCCTCAACTCGGAGTAAATGATAAAATTCTATCACCTCACAATCCCTCAAGACATCATAAAATCACATCAATGTCATAGTACTATCAATAAGGAAACCTATTTGGAGTTTCTACAACTGACAACTGCCATCTATGATCCTGATGATGATACAACAAAGAGATGTTGTTGCCACATCTGTCTGGTACCTTGCCGGGGTACAAGAAGTCTGTCACGTCCTTTGTGGTACAAAGAAAACATCCGCTTTCGCGGTCCAATCCTCTCTTATGCTGGCCACATAGTTAATAAGTATGAGTGAGACTTACTCTTAACTATTTTGGTGTTAATACTCCTCCAGGACTCGAGATTTCTCATAAGTTTATCAACATCAGACTAGTTATACAGCCAACTGCCCTCTCAAGCAGGGTCCTCCTCTCATCTATCATTCTATCAAATCAAGAATAAAATCTTCCTTTCAAACTCTTATCTAAAACTCATTTAAACCTCAAGGATATCAGCTTCATCTATTTCAACCATCACAACACTCATCTCAAGACTCAGACTTCATCAATCATCTCATTCAAACAAACAAGGCTCTAGACATTACCCTAAGTTCGTTCTTGCAGTGTCAAACAATGGGGAACATGCAATTTAGGTAAACAGTCATATAATAATGCATATAATCAGTAGGTATAAGTATGACGATCATAAAATTGAGATAACATATATAAATTAAAGATAAAGTTCAAGATAATGTTCAAGAAGTTCTTCAAGAATCACTACTCAAGACCCATCAACTAGCAATTTAAAACTTAATCTACACATTGGGGCACATGGAAGAACAATTCCATATTTTTGGCCAGCCTTTACATACCTGGAATTGAAGATTGTACAAACCCTCAACAAGAATTTAACTCAAGCTTGGAATTCCTCAACCCCTCTTCTTCTTCTCCTTTCAGAACTTCTGTTTTGCCTTAGAAAAATATGGGTTTTGAAACCCATTCATATGTAATACGCCTTAAAATACATTTGGGGTATTAAAATACATTAGGAAGGACCAAAATACCCTTCCCATAATTAAAAGAAAAAGAAAATATTTACACTATTCTGCATTGTGCCAGGGGCGCAGACTAATGTTTTTTCACTTTTTTTTTTGCAAATTCTCAAATCTCGTCGAAAAATTGAAAGGAATAATAAGTGTATGTGACCATTCTATCCGTGTCGTGGCAAGGATGCAGACAGAAACTGCCCGAAAAAAATTATAAAAAATTTTATTTCTCTCCTGTTGCTCTTGAATTGGGCCGAGACCATCTTCTGACTTAATTTTCTGCACTAATCGTAAATCTGGTCTCGAATTTCCCTTCAGAGCTTTGGAAGACGTGTTATACGCACAATTACATTTTAGGGGCATTTCGCTAATTTCACGAGATGTAACATCATCTCCTTATTGGGATCATTTATCCTCGAATAATGAGCAAGGATAGAATAAAAGCAAGAGTAACCTGAAAACTCGCCTCATTCCTCACTCGAGAACTCTCGAATTCTCGTTATCCATCACCTATCTATCTCAGTCTTAGGCTCGAGAATAGAATCAATGCATCAAATAAAGGAAATTTCAATAATCTAACATCATTGTCATTTGGCATGAATAGGTACAGGTGTTTGCGTTTCATCGCTTCCTCAGCTTCCCAGGTAGCTTCCTCAACAAATTGATTCCTCCATAGGACTTTAACGGAGGCTATCTCTTTATTTCTCATCTCACGGACTTGTCGGTCAAGGATCTAGATTGGGATTTCTTCATAAGATAGGCTATCCTTCACTCTCCTACTTTCAACAACAATTGCTAAGGCAGGATCCCCCAAACACTTCTTTAGCATTGATACATGGAACACTGGGTGAACTCTATCTTACTCGAAAGGTAAGTCTTGCTCATAGGCAGCCTTTCCTTTTCTCCTTACAATCTTGTATGATATGGTCTGATATAATGGGGACTCAACTTCCCCTTCTTACCAAACCTCATAACACCCTTCATGGGTGACACCTTCAAATACACCCAATCATCCATCTCAAATTCCAAATCTCTTCTTCTCACATCCGTATATGACTTCTGATGACTCTGGGATGTCTTCAACCATTCTCTAATGATTTTCACCTTCTCTTTAGACTGGTGTATGAGATCAGGTCCAATCAACTTAACTTCACCAACCTTGAACCAACCAATCGGTGATCTACATCGCCTCCTGTACAATGCCTCATAACGGGCCATCTAAATGCTGGCATGGTTGCTATTATTGTATGCAAACTCAATCAACGATAGATAATCATCCCAATTTCCTTTGAAGTCAATGACATATGCTCTCAACATATCCTCCAAAGTATGAATGGTGTGCTCTGCCTGTCCATCCGTCTGAGGGTGAAAAGCTGTGCTCATATGTACTTTTGTGCCCAATCCTTTCTGAAAGGATCTCTAGAATTGAGATATGAATTGAGCTCCTGTATCAAAGATGATGGAAAAGGGAACCCATGCAACCTCACAATCTCATGAATATATAGTCGAGCATACTCCTCAGCAATGTAAGTTGTCTTGACTACCAAGACGTGGGTTGATTTGATTATCTTGTCAACAATCACCCATATCGAATCATGCTGCTTTCGTGATCTTGGTAAGCCCATGACAAAATCCAGGTTGATTGTCTCCCACTTCCATTCCTGAATATCAAAATTCTGAGCTAACTCGCATGGTCGCTGATGTTCAGCCTTAACTTATTGACAATTGGGGGATTCAGAAACAAATTCGGCAATGTCTTTCTTCATCCCATTCCACCAATAGATTTCTTTCAAGACATGTTACATCTTGGTGGAATCAGGGTGAATAGAACATCTGGAGCTATGAGTTTTGGCCATGATCTTATCTCGAACACCGTCAACATCGGGCATGCACAATCTTCCTTGATACCTCAACACCTCATCTCCCTTTTCGGAGAAAATCTTCTTGTGAACTACTTCTTTTAACAAGACAAGGTCTTGGTCTTGCTTTTCCTTCACTTTTGACAATAAGGAGAGAGCAGAACCATTCTGAACATTGACCCCGCCTTCATTGTTCTCCTCAAGTTGCTCTCCCAGTCGAGCCAATCTATAAACTTCCTTCATTAGTTCTCTCTTTCCTTCCTCCATGTGGGCAGTGCTACCCATAGACATCTTGCTAAGAGAATCAACAAAAATGTTAGCCTTAGCTGGGTAGTAGAAAATGCTCATATCATAATCCTTGAGCAACTCCAGCCATCTCCTCTTCCGCAGGTTGAACTCTTACTGGTTGAACACGTACTGCAAGCTTTTGTGGTCAGTGAACACATCCACATAGACTCCATACAAGTAGTGATGCTAGATTTTAAGTGTGAACACCACTGCTGCCAACTCAGGATCATGAATTGGACAATTCTTCTCATGCATCTTGAGCTGTCTGGAAGCATAAGCTATCACCTACCCTATTTGAATAAGTACACAACCCAATCCCACTCGAGATGCATCCTAATATATCACGAAGTTCCCCATCATATCTGGCAAAGTCAAAACTAGTGTTGTAGTCAATCTAGTCTTCCACTCCTCAAAACTCTTTTCATAGGCTTCAGACCACTGAAACTTGCCCTTCTTCTGAGTTAGCTTAGTCAATGGGGCTTACAGAGACGAGAAGCCTTAAAAAAGACTATGATGACATCCTGCTAAACCCAAGAAGCTCCTCATTTCTGTCGAAGAAGTTGGTCTTGGCTAGTTCTTGACCACTTCAATTTCCTAGGAATCCACCCAAATACCCTCTCCCGAAACTACACGGCCTAAGAAAGCCACAGACTTGATCGAAAACTCATACTTTGAGACTTTCGCATATAACTCATGATCTTTGAGTGTTTGCAAAACCACTCTAAGGTGATTAACATGCTCTTCCTCATCCTTTGAATATACTTGAATGTCATCAATGAACACGATAACGAACATATCAAGATACGGTCTGAAGACCCTGCTCATCAAGTCAATGAAAGTTGCGGGTGCACTTGTCAACCCGAAGGACATGACCAAGAACTCAAAGTGGACATACCGTGTCCTAAAGGTTGTCTTTGAGATGTTGCTTTTCTTCACATTCAACTGGTGTTAACTCGATTTCAGGTCTATCTTTGAGAAAGAAGTAGCACCCCGAAGTTGGTCGAATGGACCATCTATTCTGGGAAAAGGATACTTATTCTTTATGGTAACCTTGTTCAATTGCCGATAGTCTATACACATTCTCAAAGACCTATATTTATTATGCACGAATAGGACAGGAGCACCCCAAGATGAGACACTAGGCCTTATGAAACCTTTCTCTAGCAAGTCTTTCAACTATTCTTTCAATTCCTTCAACTCTGCGGGGGCCATTCTGTTAGGTTGAACTGAGGTGGGTTTTGTCTCAATAAGAACACTGATCCCAAAGTCAATCTCCCTATAATGAGGGACTCCAGGAAGATCGTCAAGAAACACCTCAGGAAACTCATTTACAATTGGGACTGACTCAAGAGCAGCAAATTCAATATCATCAGACTTAACTTTCACGAGGTGGTAGATGAACCTTTGGAGATCAACTTCCTAGCTCTAAGATAAGAGATGAATTTTCCCTTAGGTGAAACATAACTCCCTCTCCACTCCATGAAAGCCTTATTAGGAAATTGAAACTTAATAATCCGGGTTCTACAGTCGACAGAGGCATAACAGGCGTGAAGCCAATCCATGCCCATTATTACATCAAAATCCACCATTTCCAACTCTACAAAGTCAGCTAAGTGTCTCAATGACAAATAGAAACTACACAATCCCTGTAAACTCTCTCATCTAAGATAGACTTACCAGAAGGAGTAGAAACAGTACAAGGTTCAAGCAAACACTCTGGAAGAACCCCAAACTTACTAGAAACATAAGGGGTCACAAAAGCCAAGGTGACACCCGGATCAATTAATGCATAACAATCAAGGCAAAAGAGTTGAAGAATACTAGTGAAAACATCTGGTGCAGCCTCCTGCTCTTGTCGATTACCCATAGCATAAAGGAGGTTCTTCCCGCCTCCTATGCCAGTAATAGCACCTTTCTGTTGATTGCCCGCTAGAGGGGCAGCAAATGATTATGGTCTGGTGCTCCCTCAGCTCGCCTCTTCTAGGGACACTAGAAACTGAAGTGACCAGCCTGTCCAGATGAATAACAAACATCTCTTCCCATATGGCATTTATCCAAATGAAGCTTACCGCACTTGCCATAAGGTGGCTTTCCCCTGGTGCCTTAGGTCACACTGGCTTGAGATTGGGCACCCAGAGCCCTGAAATTCTGATAACCCTGCAATTTCTAATGACACCTGTTTGACTGTACAGGCACACTTGCTACAGACTATGCAGGATGAGATGATCTCCTCTGGAAATAGGACTTGTCACCCTTATTCTGCCACTGCGAGCTAGGCTCATGTCCCGCTGATCTCGCTTTTCTACTCACATGCTCTTCTCTATTTTTCTTCTTGTCCTCCTCCGTCTACTAGACATATACCATAAGTCTAGAGATGTCCATGACCAGAACTAGAAAAGCAGCATTACATTCTTTCTATATGTGTCTGCCCAGACCATACACGAACTTCCTCATCCTCGCCCTCATGTCTTTCACCATCTCTGGAGAATACTTGGACAGCTAGATGAACCTGAGCTGTACTCTTTCACAGTCTTCCCTCCCTGCTTTAGATTCATGAACTCATCCACCTTCGCCTCCCTCAACTCTTGAGGAAAGAAGTGGTCAAGAAAGGTTGTCTCAAACTCTTCCCAAGCTGCAGTCCACATCCTCACCTCTACTCTCCTCCCACTCATTATACCATATGCTCACAATATCCTTCAGCTGGTAAGAGGCAAGTTCAACTTCCTAGATCTCATCAACATGCATCGCCTTCAAAACTTTATACATCTCATCAATAAAGTTTTGTGGGTCTTCTTCTACCTTCGACCCTATATACACTGGCCGGTTAATCCTCAGAAAGTCTCTATGTATAGTTGTAGCTGAGGGCCCCTGTGAGCTAGAGCTAGGAGCTTGGGAACCTTGGTTGTTCCCCTGGGAGGCCACCAACTGAGTCAACATAGTGATGGCTCCCCTAAATGCTACCTCGGTAGTGGGAGCTGGCTGGGGCTGTGCAGGGGGCGCTTATGGGACCTTAGCAGTCCTAGCGAGGCATCCCCGTCTCCTAGTCTCGATCTAAACTGGGGTCTTGGGTTGAGCATTCTTAGCAGCTGGGGCTGGGGCATCTCTCTAAGCGGCGGTTCTCTTTGGCGGTATTTTCTGTAATCATAAAACACATGAGTTAAAATAAGATTTCCATAAGGTTAAACTCTATCGCATGAACTCAGATCATAGAAAAAGGGTAACACTTCCTAATGTCCTATAGCCTTATGCTTATGAAGTGTGGTGTATAACACACCCAATAAATAAGAATTTACTAGACACAGATTCATAGACTCCCTAGGAAACTCGAACTTTGTGCTCTGATACCAAGTTTGTCACTCCTCGAGAGGGTACTCTAGGCGAAACTGACACTCGGAGACTATTGCTAGTCCATAAGCAGACCACCTAGTCTCATTGCATTCGTTCAATCAATTCATAAGTGGAAGATTAAATAGAATGTTAAACAATCAGTGGGGTATCACAATCACTATCATAGAATAATTCGAAGAAGTATCTCAATAGGAAAGAAGTAGGAAATAAACAATCCTGATACTAACCGTCAATTGTCTATGTCTACAAACCTCTATAACTAACATCTAGGAAAGTACCATGATAGGATATGGCCACCACAATCAAAGAAAAACTTAAATAAAGCTAATGAAATAATCATCCCTCGAATGCAGGGAAGGACTCATCACATTCTGAAATAATGAGCTCTGAACCTCAATGATTGGCTACTTAATTCGCATCATAAATAATGCAGCGCAAAAGGGACGTTAGCACGTGGAATGTACCGTATCTAAAATGGACTAAAGTAAATAATTTGCAATAACAACAGTTCATCAATCACTCATCCTCAACTCAGAATAATGGACCAAATTTTATCACCTTACTATCCATCAAGACATCATACAATAACATCTACGTACTATCAACAAGGAAACCTATCTGGGAGTTTCTATAACCGATAACCACCACTTATGAGCCTGGTGATGATATAACGAAGAGATGTTGCTATCATATTCGTTCGATACCTTGCCAGGGTACAGGATGAGTCTGTCGGGGATCCCAAAAGAAGTCTATCAAGTCCTCTGCGGGATAAAGAAAACATCCACTTTCGCGATACAATCCTGTCCTACACTGGCCATGTAGTTAATGAGTATGAGTGGGACTCACTCTTACCTATTTCGGTGCTAATACTTCTTCCAGGACTCAAGATGCTCATAAGTCTATCAAGGTCAGTCTGGTTATTCAGCCAACCCACCTCTCAGACAGGGTCATCCTCTCATCGATCATTCTATCAACTCAAGAAACAAATTCTTCCTTTCAAACTCTTATCTAAAACTCATTTAAACCTCAAGGATATCAACTTTATCTATTTCAGCCATTACCACACTCATCTTAAGACTCAGACTTCACCAATCATCAAATTCAAACAATCAAGACTCTAGGCATTACCCCTAAGTTCATTCTTGCAGTGCCAAACAAGGGAAACAAGCAATTTAGATAAACAATCATAGTATGATGCATATAATCAGTAGGTACAAGTATGATGATCATCAATTTGAGATAATATATATAAATTAAAGATTTCAAGAAATAAAGATAATATTCAAGAAGTTCTTCAATAATCACTACTCAAGAACCATCAACTAGCAATTTAAAATTTAATCTACACATTGGGGAATATGAAAGAATAATTCCGTGTTTTTGGGTAGCCTTTACATACCTGGAATTGTAGATTTACAAACCCTCAATAAGAATTGAACTCAAGCTTGGAATTCCTCAAGCCCTCTTCTTCTTCTACTCTCAGAACTTACGTTTTGCCTTAGAAAAATATGGGTTTTGAAACCCTTTCGTATGAAATAAGCCTTAAAAGCATGTTCTCGGTAACAAAATAGGTTAGGAAAGACCAAAATGCCCTTCCTTCAATTAAAAGAAAAAGTCTGAAAATATTTACAATGGCCTGCATCGTGCTAGGTGCCGGACCAGTGCATTTTCGCTTTTTTCACAAATTCTCAAATCCCATCAAAACATTGAAAAAAGTAATAAGTGTAGGTGAGCTTACTGTCCACGTCGCAACAAGGACGCGGACTGAAACTGCCTGTAACAAAATTAGCAAAATTTTAATTTCACTCCGGTTGCTCTTAAATTAGGTCGAGACTATTTTCTGACTTGATTTTTTGTGCTGATAACAAATCCAGTGTCAAATTTCCCATGGGAGCTTTGAAAGATGCATTGTGTGTATGATTATGTTTTAGGGCATTTTGGTAATTTCATGGTGTTACATATTCACTCCTTTCATTGTCATATAGCCATTCAACTTATAAGTCATGGATTGGACCATCAATTCCTCAAGAACCCTAAAATGGACATTTTATCAAACAGTTGGAGGGTGTGTAGTGCTAGTGTAAAACCATGCAATTCAAGGGTGAAATCATACTAGAGAATCCAATGTAAAACCATCAATAGATACGTGGTAACAGCCTTAAGAAATATATATTAAAATCCTTCATCAAATCCCACAATACATCTTAGATTCATAGCCCAAAAGATAGTAAAACAGTCTCAATTTTATAAACCCCAACATAGTGTGTGGTGAATTTCATAATGAGCAAGACCCATGAGTAAATCAACTTTAAATCACGGAATTTTAGGTAAAATGAAGCTTGGGCATCATGAGTGAAAGGAACCAATGAAATAAACCCACATACCTTAGCTTTGGAGATGACCTTGATGAAGATTGGAGATGGAGACTAGATGCCTGGATGAGAACCTTAAGATCCGGATGAGTTTTGAGACATGACTTTAGGAGATGAATATTGGCTAAGTGTTTGAGTGAGTATTGAGGAATGTTTAGAATGATATGGGGGTATTTTAGGTATTTTAACGTATGGGAACACATAGGCCCAAGACCCAAAAGTCTTGGACCGAACTTGAAAAATTGAACAGGAAATGTGCTAAGGCGTGTCACGCCCATTACGTGGACCGCCCACTTGAATTCTACACGTTAAAAATGGAAATAGTGATTTTTTCACTCTAAAACGGGGCTAGACCCATTTTCCACTCAATTTAACCCCTCAACAAGAACATGAAGTCAGATTTCTGAAATAATGTACGGATTTTGAGATATATGGAAAATACGATTCCAGACACTTCCGAGGCATATTTTCGGGCACTTTTTGGAGT
Source organism: Solanum clarkiae (assembly GCA_011800125.2). Lineage (NCBI taxonomy): Eukaryota > Viridiplantae > Streptophyta > Magnoliopsida > Solanales > Solanaceae > Solanum > Solanum clarkiae. Next base: position 3,869 of record JAABOM020069025.1, on the reverse strand, counting down.
CGATACAATATCTCCCCGTTGGGAACATTTGTCACCAAATGTCAAAGGAATGTATATAAGAAGAGTAATCATGGAAAAATCAGCCCCAATAAGAATGCAATAATACATTCAAACACCATTTTCAAAATATCAACACAAGTGTCAACAATCATCATGAACTTGTTAACATAAAGATGGATGCATGCAAATGACATAGGGGCTGAAATATAACTCTTAGAATCATGAAAGGACTTTTTGGTTATCATAACCTCAAGTAGAATGAAAGAGATACGAATATTATTTCTCCATGCCCTCTCCCAGGGAGACACTTTCGACGTGACGAACCTTCCAAAAAGCCTTAAAAAACACCACATCCTTTTTAATCAACTTTCCACCCTTCCATCCAATATCTCTTCCGAGACCCTCTCCTAAGTCAACTTATCCTCCACAACACCCACAACCTCAAAGAGTTCTTTGACACTAGAGTCATCAACAAATCCTCTCAACCTAAAAGCATGAAGAACTGGACAAACGATAACCATATCACTAGGTCATTTCACCCTTATGCAACTTTACCAACCTCCCTCTATATTTTATAAGGACTCATAACCGTAGACTTATTTGTCAACCTTAATCACACATAGCCCACTTGGTACCATAACCACCATAAGACCTCCAATCCATCAAACAAAATTCAACCAAATTCACAAGACAAAACTTTATGCAATAAGAACATGGAGCAACCCTTATAAGCCTTTCTAGCACCAATAGACCCACATAACAAAATCTTACTAGAAGCAAGGAATAATGAAAGGAATAGCGACTACCGGAACCATCTTTGTCAATCAACTTTAAATACACACAAAAGCCACTTAGTACGAAACATCACCATCTCCCCTTTGGGAGACAATCTCTACTCTACTATCCTTTCGCCCAAAACTTCCAACCCTAAATAAGCGGAATCAAGGCCTTGCTTAACCAGACCCCTTCAACCATAAAAGATTCAAAACTATCAAAGCCACTACACCACCATTCTCAAGCTCACCCAACCTAGTCAACCGGTGAATGTTTCCAACCACCTTCTTGCCACCCAAATGTCTCCATTTTCCATAATGAACTAGCAACCTCACCTCCTCCGAATTCACAACATCACCCTCAAACAGTTCACAAGCTCTCCCCACTTATGGAAGCAATCAACACATCATCACTAAGAACTAACACAACCGTGTCAAGGTAGGTTTTTAAGACCCTATTTATTAAACCTAGAGACATGACCGGTGCTTATGTTAAACCAAAAGACACCACCCCAAATTCAACATACCAGAAAGGGCATTCAATAGCTTAGGGTCCATACCCCTAACTCTTACAAGATGATACTGCAATCCCTTGGAGATCAATTGTATCCTAAAACAAGAGATAGACTTACCCCTTCACTACCACTCAAAGGTGGGTGATTAGGGAATTGGAATCTTACTCTATGGGCCTTACCATCAATGGAGATAGAACATGCGTGCAATCAATCCATTCCAAGTATAATCATCAAAATCCACCAAATCTAATTCAGCAACACCATAAGTCAAGACCTAAATGTGAAATGACCGCAGAACAATTTCCATAGACCCTTTTAGCAACAATAGACTCACTAATGGAATAGACACCGAAAGTCCATATAACAATCCGGAACACACATGAAGCCCATAAGCAACAAAAGGAAACTTCAACATACCAGTAGAAACATCAGGTGCCTTATCCATCCCTTGCCTCCTTTGGAGACCATAGAAACAATTACGTCTTGGAGCACCTCCTTGATCAATATACCCACCTTGGGCCTCTTAATTCATATGACCACCTTGACCTTGGGGACGACCCTCCGTACCCTTGTTCCGTACATAAGGTAATCAATAATATTTTGACCTACTTTCCCACACCCATAACACGTTCTTGATGTAACACCACACATCTTATAATACAAGTACTATGCAAAAGAAACATGATATGATTTGGTCAAATTAGCGCCCATTTTTAAAAGTGCTTGAATTTTCAATTAAAGGGCGATATGTATGTCTAACGCTGAAGAGGGTCGATTGTAAATAAGCTTTAGGTTGAATTGATGAGATCACGACCTTAAATTTAAGTAAGAGAATTGAGGTGCTTGTAGGACTGAGGAAGCTAGCAGGTGAGTCAGCTACTTGCTTAGCTTAAATTTGCTAGCTAAACGGAGATGAGGCTCGACATCAAATTTGTCCATGTCCGGTTATGAATAAAGTCTGTGTTAAGGTTGTAACTTCATCCCTTGTTTTAGCATCAAAAATGGACTACATTTTCAGCCAAAGAAGGATAATAAAAGGTCCGAAGTACACCACAACCCACTTGGCTAATTGGGCCCAAACTAAGTGAAGAAGAATTTGGAAAATGGGTAGCCAAAGCCCATCAACTTTGAGACCCGTTTAGGCCCAAGTATAAGGGACAAGCTTCTACACAACCAGCTTTTTAATAAGTGGTAAAATGTGATCAAAAGGTCAAAAGTAATTCGGCAAAGAGACCCTTTATAAATGGCTCAAAACAGCCCCTTAAGTCATTTCACTATGGAGAAAATGTTCAACATCCTAAAGATTTTTCTTTCTCTCTTTATTTCACTTCACAAGGAAGCCGAAAGAACCCTCTAGGGTTCTTGAAGAAGACCTAAATCTTGAAGCCAAAGGTAAGTAATTATAGTTGTGTATTTAGTATAGTTTCTTCATGAAACACAAGAAGTATATGCTAGTTATGCTTATGCTGAAAATCTGGACAACAAGTGTTTAGAAAGTTGTTGCACACTTGCATTTTGTTTTAGTGACTTCTCTATTATTTGTGGAGTGTATTATGAGGATAAGTTGATGTTCTTAACATGGTTTGAGTTTTAGATAATACCCTAAGATTGCTACCCTGATTTTGGTTTCATTTAACAAATGAGTTTTATTGTGCTATCTTAAGTGTAATGTTGATTGGAACTTGTGGGCTGATGGATGGAAGACTATTGGCTCACATACTTAATGACTAATTTGTGAATATTCTGAGACTAGTGCATAGTTGTTTTTATGTATAGATGTGTTGAGAATAATTTGGTTAAACTTGGAACGGGTTTGGAATTATCGACGTCAAAATGGGACAAAGGGACGTAACGTTATGCTGTCCATTTGTAGGTTGTGTAGAATTGTTATGTGTTATGCTTTGTGGGCTGTTGTAAGACTGTTGTGGTACTAAAACAGGTTGTACATGAAGTGTACATGTGAATGTGCATTAGAAAATATGATTAGGGGTGGAAAGGTTAAAAGAATACGCTCGGGTTTATAAATACCCGCTTGCTGCCCGTGTGTTATTTTTTTATGTGATTAGGATGCCAAGGTATACCTATTGGCTATTAATGCTAGTTTTATCACCTACTATGTTTTAGATAAATATTTGGAGGAAGGGAAAGTTATCTCGAGGTAGTAATGAGGTCCTATAATGAGGTATGTAAGGCTACTTGATCTTGTATTGTTTGGCATGAAACATAGATGCTTCCTTGGAACATAAAGGTTCTTACCAACTTCGACACAACTATTAACTATGTCTATACTCTTGCACATGTTAATATGCTCCCATACATAGTCACCTTCGAATCTGCATATATACATGGATACCAAGTTACATGGGTTCTTTTTGCCAAATAAAGTTTACGAGTTATTTCATCTCATACACATTTCATTATTTATGTGACATACTCTTTTCATTGTCATATTGTCTTGTATGATTATCTACATGTCACATGTTACATCTATAGTCATACAGCTACAATATTATGACCACCAAAAGAATCATCTCAAAGGTAATTGAAAGATAAAGTATATTGTTTATTGATGGGTGGTAGC
>JAABOM020069019.1:0-38104 GCA_011800125.2 Solanum clarkiae | reverse complement strand
TATTAGTTAAGAACATATATTTAATAATTATTATATTTTAAAACGATAATATATAACTTAAATATTTAATTTAACATTATTTACAAATATCCTTATTTGTCTAATATAATTTTTTTATTTTAGATAATTAACTTTTTAAAATTTAATATAACCTTATACTTACACTCGTGCAATCAAACTTGTAAATTACATTGTGGCAGAAAAGCAGAATAGAGTAATTACTAATTACATTAATTCTAATTACTAGATGACTTTCCAAATAGACCGTAATCATATTTACTAACATTTTTTTTTTCACATTCACTCGTAATGCTGTAGTTTGATTTTAATTATTGAATTATCTTTATTTCAAACATGCATGTTTAACTTTATGTATAACAAAAGATTAAAATTAACCAGCCAAATTGAATCTTTTCACCTGATGAAATATACAATCATCCTCATTCTTCACTCATTAATCAAAGGATTGCTTAAAAAGAATATAAAGTGAAAAGAAAAATTATAATATATATGACTTCGCTTAATTCATTAAACTCTAGAAATTGCACTTTCAAAACATAACGATGAAGCATCGACCAAACACATGTATATGAGAAACTACCCCAAGTTCTTTATTTAGGCTTAAATTTATGTTTACTATTGTAGGGTTGCATCTCCCTATTTAGATTTTAGATGGAGTACTTTGATATAATGACTTTCAAGTTATAGTGAGATAAATTTTGCATATCTTGATAAATTAACTGAGTTTATAGAAACTCAACTTTCAAACCATTTTTAAATTATTTACACTTATGTAAATGCTTGTCATGTGTTAATAATGTGTTGTAGTTGTATTTGTATTGGTTCTCCCACGAGAGAGTTAGTATGGGTGCTACTCATGATAGATCAGGATTTTGATGTAGTTGGTATAAGAATCTTAGGTTCGTTGATCTTGTCATACAAGAATGAATTTAACAGTCTTACAGAATGATTTGGAGATGTCTATACTTTTTTATAGAGGGTACACGACTTTAGAAAATCTCTCAATATTCTTTCTCCCTCATACTATAACTTGATTCCAATTAGTATTTGGTGATCCAAACTAGTATCTTATCTCTTTCACTCTTTTACCTAAGATAGTTAATACTCATTGCAATGGTTCAAGGATAATTGCTTTGGCAGATGAGCCAGCATTAGGGATGGCAACGGGGTGGGCTGGGGCGGAGCGGGTGCGGAGCGGGTTTAGAGTTATGTGGGTGCGGGGCAGATTGAAGTAGTCATTTTTAAAATTAATGCGGGGCAGGTTGCGGATTTAAAAAATCAAATAGGAATTCGAAGAAATTAAGTTTTTGTAATTAGTAAAAATCAAAGATATAAACTTTTTATATTAAACATAAACTTGAACTTTATTTTTTTCCTAAAATTTAAAGTAGACATTCCCGATAAATTGTTAGTTGTTAAAATATTAATTTTTTTATAGAAAATTTTAATAAACGATTAAGAAACAATTGTTAAAAGATCAATTAAAAATAATTAATTAATTGTTGAGACGTTAATTAGCGAAAAAACTAAATTCAATAAGAAAATAAAAGAACTTAAAAATTTTAAGCGGGGCGGGGCGGGTTGAAAATGATAAAAGTTATTATGCGGGGTGGGGCGATTTAAAAAATTTGTGGGTTGAGCTTAACCTGCTCCGCACCCGTCCCATTGCCATCCCTAGCTAGCAGCAAGAGGACGTGGAAGAGAATGTTGAGGAAGATGAAGAGCCAGAGGCAAAGGCACAGACTAGGATTGCAGGTTCTTTCCCCTTTGGACTTAGGGGTGGTTCAAAAGGTATTGTCTCTGTTCTAAGTTTGTTCCCTTCTCATTCTTGTTTCCCTACAATGTGTTAGGCATGTGCAGTAAAATAAACACTAAAGATCATCAAAAGGCCAGAAGTATGTACCACATTAGAAGGCTTTTGATTGATATGTTGCGTTAATATCTCAGCAAATTCTTTATCTTTTTGAACAGTCTGCAAGTGTTGGAAATCAGCCTCTATATGATGACCAGCATTGTGAAAAATTCCTGTCATAAGTTGTTGACCAAAAGTTGCAATATTGACAGCTGCTTTCCATGTGGACAATTGATTAGCAGTACCAATGGTCATTTTACTTGAATTTGAAATCAACTTTGGACTGGCATCTTTTTTTAAGCTAGTTCGATATTTCTGCAAAATTTGCAAACGCAGGCCTGATTACTTGATTTTGATACTAAAGAAAAATAATAATGCAACTGATTGCTTTTAAGTAAATTTCCACATAAGATTTAACTTTTAAAATTTGTTTTTCAAGGAGTCTTTATTGAAAGTACCTAATATGTAGTGGTTAAGTGTGTAGTTAAGCTGTTAACTACAATTAGAAGTTAGTTAGAAGAATTATTAATTTGTTAGAGAGCAGTTAGTGGAGATACAAGTATATAAAGCTCTATATAGTGGAAGATAGTCATATTATAAAATTCTCTCTTCCTTTCCTTGGTTTTCTCTCAATAAAAGCTAAGAGCAGTAGCTCTTCTTCTCTCCCAATACATCTTCTATGTTGCAGATCATCTTGTGAGATCTTGAGTGTGCAATCTACTATCTGTGTTGCTTGCTTTCTCACTGTAATATTAGTGTTCTCAACATGGTATCAGAGCGGATCGATCTCTGGATTTGAACAATTAGGGTTTCGGTTTCAACGACAATGGCGGAAACGGGACAAAGTGATGCAGAGAGGACTGGAGGAAATGTGAGGAGAAACACAGTTATAGATGCAAATCATCCGCTGTATCTGCGGGCATGCGACACACCAGGTAGCTCGCTCATCTCTTTTCAATTAACTGGCCCTGAAAATTATGCTTTGTGGAGTAGGTCTACGATGATTGGACTAGTAGGGAAAAGTAAGATGAGATTTGTGGACGGAAGGCACACGAAAGAGAAATTTGATGAATCACAGCATGATCTATGGGAGAAAGTAAATGCTATAGTTCTCTCATGGATCATGAGCTCGGTGAGCAAAGAGTTGATTAGCTGTGTTGCATATGCATCTAATGCGTACAGTGTTTGGAACGATTTAAAGAAAAGGTTTGACAAGGAGAATGGTTCTAGAGTTTTTCAAATACACAAGGAAATTGTAACATTAACTCAGGGGACATTGACCATATCAAGCTATTTCACCAAGTTAAAGGATCTATGGGTGGAGTTTGATTCACTAATGTCGTGTCCTGGCTGTGAATGTGCCGGATCCAGAAGATATGTGGAACACCATCAATATCAGAGGTTGTTGCAGTGCCTGACTGGGTTGAATGAAACATATAATCAGGCTAGGAGTCAGATCTTGATGATGACACCAATTCCTAATATCAAAAAAACTTATGCAATGTTGATATTTGAGGAGAGTCAGAGAAATCTGAGAAAGACAGCTGAAGAGTTAACTGCCACGGCCTTATACAGCAATAAAGCAGGGGTGAACCATCACAGTGCTGGAGGATCAGGACAACTAACTAAAGGAAATCAAATCACCTATGACAGGGGGAGTTAAAAAGGGAAGAATATATATTTATTCTGTGACTTCTGCAAGTGGAAAGGTCATAGAAGGGATACATGTTATAAACTCTATGGATATCCACAGAAGAAAAGAAGTACATATCCAGCACAACACACAGCAAATGCTGTAACAAGCTCAGCACAAGCAGATACTTCTCAGTTTGCACAAGGTTCAAGCCAAGGAAGTGGAATGATGTTCACACAGGAGCAATATGATCAAATCTTGAAGCTGCTGCATAAAGAAATACCACCTGATTCAGAGAAGTCAGGTATGCATCAGGTTTTCTTAGCTACTAACAATGTAGCTCTAAAGAGGTGGATAATAGATTCAGGAGCTTCAAACCACAAGGTTCATACTAAGGATATGTTGTAGGCAGTTAATCAGATTATTAAAACAAACATTAAAAGGGTACATTTACCAGATGGTAGTACACTTGATATAGCCTGTGTTGGCAAGTGCAGATTGCAAAATGGAGACACAATCAATGAAGTGTTGTACATTCCTAAGTTTAAGCATAACTTGCTATCAGTGTCCAGACTTACCAAGGATTTAAAATGTGCAGTTAACTTTTTCCCTGACCTTTGTGTCATGCAGGACCTGTTCACTGAAGCAGTGAAGGGGATTGATAGAGAGGTTGATGGTTTGTATAACATTCAACTCCCAATAAAGAAGGAAGAAAGTTTCAAGACAATAAGTGCCAATCAGAGCAGTACTAAGAGTGTAGATGAAGCTGGAAATGTTGAGACATGGTACAAAAGACTTGCACATGCTCCCATTAGAGTATTGCAGCAAATTAACACACTGAAAATCAAGGGGAACAACCATGAAGTCCAGAATTGTGCCATTTGCCCACTGGCTAGACAGACCAGGTTATCATTTCCCAACAGTCCTAGTAGAAGCAGTGACATCTTATCCCTTATACATGGAGATGTTTGGGGTCCATATAGATTCCCTACCATGATGGTTACAGGTTTTTTCTTACTCTAGTATATGATTGTAGTAGGATGACATGAGTGTACTTACTTAGAATGAAGAGTGATGTTGTTGTAGTTCTTAGACAGTTCTTTGTCTTGTTGAAGAACCTGTTTGGTGTGTAAGTGAAGAGTTTAGGAAGTGACAACGGCACTGAGTTTTTTAATTCCCAATGTTCTGATTTACTCAATTCCCTTGGTATTGTTCATCAAAGTTCACATGTCCACACACCTCAACAGAATGGTTTAGTTGAAAGGAAACACAGGCACATGTTGGAAGTTGCTAGAGCAATTAGATTACAAGGATTCTTACCTCTTAAATTCTGGAGTGAATGCATTTTAAATGTTGTGTATATCATCAATAGATTACCTTTACAGGTGCTCTCTGGTAAATCTCCATTTGAGGTCATTTATGGTAAAACACCATCATTACTTCATTTGAGAACTATTGGTTATTTGTGTTTTGCAACCACATTACGCAATGGGGACAAGTTTGCCCCAAGATCTGTTGTTGCTGTCTTAGTAGGATACTCCTCCACACAAAAGAGATACAAACTCTTCAACATGCTCTCCAATACATTTTTTGTTAGTAGAGATGTGGTATTTAGAGAACACATCTTTCCCTTCCAATTGGTTAAAGAAAGAAAGCTACAGATATTCCCAAATGGTGTCCTCACTGCACCAAACCCTGATCCCACAACCATTCCACCATCAAGTCTATCCCATCCTCACTCTGAATCCTCATCCTCACCCTCCATGCCCTCAGCTCCTACTGACCTGTCTCCTTCCACACTCAACAATGTTCCCAGAAGATCCACTAGAACTAGAAATCCACCTGGCTGGTTACATGATTATGTGTGTGACAAGCCTAATACCTCCAATTGCCATTACCCCATACAATCATATATCTCACATACCAACCTTAACCCTCATTATCAAGCCTACCTCTCTAAAATTACCTCCATTCCAGAACCAAAATCATATAATGAAGCCATCACAGATCCCAAATGGGTGGCTGCTATTAACCTGGATCTGGATGCTTTACAAGATAACAACATATGGTCCTTGGTTGATCTTCCTCCTGGGAAGAACCCCATAGGATGCAAGTGGGTATTCAAAGTGAAGTACAAGGCTGATGGAACTGTGGAAAGGTATAAAGTCAGACTTGTTGCAAAAGGTTATAACCAGAAAGATGGACTAGACTATCAGGAAACATTTTCCCTGATGGTGAAAATTGTGACTGTTAGGCTAGTCCTTGTTGTTGTTGCTGCTAATCAGTTGTGCATCCATCAGATGGATATCCACAATGCCTTCTTACATGGTGACTTGATTGAAGAAGTGCACATGCTGCCACCTCAGGGTCTTGGCAGTCAAGGGGGAATAATAAACAAATATGCAGACTGCACAAGTCCCTGTATGGGCTAAAACAAGCTTCTAGGCAGTGGAACTTGAAGCTTGTTGAAGCTCTAACTAGCTCAGGATTCACACAGTCTGTTTGATTACTCATTATTCACTAGAAGAAAGGGAGACAGCATAGTGATTATATTGGCATATGTTGATGACATGCTGCTCACAAAGAATGACCACACACTGATCTAGGAAGCCAAGGAAGCATTGCAAAGAAGGTTTAAGATCAAAGACTTAGGAGAAATGAAATATTTTCTTGGAATTGAGATAGCAAGGTCAGAAAGGGGAATTCTTATGAACCAAAGGAAATACACACTTGAGTTAATACATGAGTTGGGACTATCAGGATCCAAACCTGCAAGTACCCCAATGGAATGCAACAGCAAGCAGACATCAGTGGAATATGATGAACAAACTGATAGCTCAGCTGAAGATATTGAGCTGAAGGATCTAGGGCCGTATCAGAGGTTGATTGGAAAGTTGTTATATCTGACCATGACCAGGCCAGACATCAGCTATGCAGTTTACACCCTTAGTCAGTTCATGCAGAGGCCAAAGAAGTCCCATATGGATGCAGCCTACAGAATAGTGAGATATGTGAAGAATGAACCAGCGCTGGGAGTATTGTTAAGCTCAGAAAAGACCACACAGTTGACAGCATATTGTGATGCGGATTGGGCAGGCTGTCCTAACTCAAGAAGATCAATAACAGGCTATGAAGTTGGGAAAGTCCCTAATTGCATGGAAGTCCAAGAAACAAAGCACAGTAGTCAGAAGCTCAGCAGAAGCTAAATATAGGAGTATGGCTGCAGCAATATCAGAAGTCATCTGGTTAGTTGGAGTGTGCAAGGAGTTGCAAATAGATGTCAAGAGTCCAGTTGAGCTGTTCAGTGACAGCAAAGCTGCAATTCAAATTGTAGCTAATCCCATTTTTCATGAAAGAACTAAGTATATCGAAATAGATTTACATTTCATCGGGGAAAGAATTAAAGATAGAACAATTTGAACACTCCATGTGTCTTCAAAGGACCAGCAGGCAGACCTGTTCACCAAGAGCTTGCATGGAACACAACATAAATACCTTATGTTCAAGCCAGGAGTGTTGAATTTATTCATACTACCTAGCTTGAAGGGGGATATTGAAAGTACCTAATATGTAGTGGTTAAGTGTGTAGTTAAGTTGTTAACTACAGTTAGAAGTTAGTTAGAAGAATTATTAATTTGTTAGAGAGCAGTTAGTGGAGATACAAGTACATAAAGCTCTGTATAATGGAAGATAGTCATATTATAAAATTCTCTCTTCCTTTCCTTGGTTTTCTCTCAATAAAAGCTAAGAGCAGTAGCTCTTCTTCTCTCCCAATACATCTTCTATGTTGCAGATCATCTTGTGAGATCTTGAGTGTGCAATATACTATCTGTGTTGCTTGCTTTCTCACTGTGATATTAGTGTTCTCAATAGTCTTTAACATAAGCATGTATTAATAAAATAACAACTTTCATGTTTGATGTCTTTTATTCAAGAAAATTTTCAATATATCTCATTTAGGGATGCTTGAGTTCCATTTATGAGATTTTACAATATCTTAATTTGTTGAAAATCATGCTTTCTGGTTTTTCATCTAGTATTCAAAGCTTGAATTGGAGCTCCAACTAATCCCGATGGCGCAATGCAGGGCTCATTCACTGGTCGCGCTCCCAAGGATTTTCTCCTGCATACCCAAGGTTCAAACCCAAGATCACTGGTTAAGGACAAAGCGGTCCCACCAATCATCACAACCCATGTTGAGTAGAGAAATATAGAGAAGAAAAGTATTATCGGAAGACCTTCAATTAGCCCAAGATCGCTAACTAAGATCGGATAATTCAACTAAAGAAGTAGAAGCTAGAATGGAGAAAAAAGATTTTGGAAAGGAGAGCTTTGTATACAAAGAAGAAGACTCATTGTTTTTGGTTTTGGTTTGAGTTGAGTACAAATGCCTAATGTCACCCCTATTTATAGTTGTGTAGGGATAATTCTAGATATATTCTAGATATATCTAATAAAAATATCTAGATAACTTTATCTACAAAAATTTAGATTTTTCTATAATTTATTACAAATATTTTTCTAAAATATCTATATTCTAGACTTTCTAGTTTTTTTCTAAATACAAAATTTTCAAGATATTATAATACAAAATTCTAGAAAGTCTTACTAAATATCTAAGATATTTTTGCTTCCAAAAAATCATCTTTATTTTTTACACTACCCCTTAAAGTGATTTTTTGGAAGCTACTCCGCACTTGTCATGGAAGAACTCAAATGAAACTTTGAACCACGCCTTGGTGAAACTCTCGACAGTTTCTTCTGGATTCCTTTTACTTCTTTAAGTGATGAAGATTCTTCATCGCTAATTGATTATTGTGAATTATCTCCTTGTCGAGTTTTTGGAATCCCCCTTTCTCTTAGCTCATCGAAAATTGTATTATCTAGAGGCATACTTATGATGGAAAAGTTTGAAACTCCAGAGTTCAATAGTTTAGAACCCTCTCCTTCCAATGTAACCCTATGATACAAAGATGATTAATTACTATCAACCCTAACGATCCGATCATCAATTTCCTGTGAAGCTTCAACATCATAATTGGATGATCCACCATCATCCTATTTTTATCTTTTCAATAAATAGTTTATCAACTTCAAAGCTTTCAAAAATTATGTCATCTGTTTCTCCACCTGAAATTTGGCCGTCAACATTAATTTCTTCTTATGTCTGATCTTTATCTTCTTTATTTACTTTCCATGTTTGATCTTATTCAACGATTGACTTTGATATGGCTGACGATTAAGTAGAGACTTCATCTTCTAATACATCTCCCTTAATGCTTTCTCGGTAAGAGTCACCAGCATATATAGTTTTAAACGCTACTTGTTCAGAATCTACTTCTTTAATTTCTTTGGTAAAAGTTGTCATGTCACCAATATGAACAACTTCAGAAGTTTCTTGATCTTGCTTCTTCACATGATTGACTGCATTATATTCTAAATCCTCGATCCAATCCTTTTCAAAATTGATGGAGGTCATGGCAGTTATTGCACGAGCCTCAGCTACTAAGCAATTTTCCCAATCTTCTTCTTCTTTAGTAGCTTTATCAATTTGAGCCATATTGCTCTCCTTAGCTCGGCAATATCTTTTTATGTGACCTATTTTGCCACATTGATAACACCTTAGAGGTTTCCTACCATAATAGTTCGAAGGCTCTCCTTTTTTCTAGGTGAACTTGAATTACCTAAAGATTGATCATGTAGTGTATCTCTTGCCTTTTCCTCAAAATTACTCTTGTTGGCTACAAGAGCAACTCCTTCTCCTCCATTAACAAATACACTAGCCAACTTTTTGGCTAGTAACTCTTGTGACGACAATAAATTCTCAAATTCCTCCAAGGATGGTTGTTGAGCCCATCCTTGAATTGACGTCACAAATGAAATATATTCAGGCTTCAAACCATGAATGACAATTCTTCTCATTCATGCTTCAGAGATAGCATCCTCCGAATTCAACAAAGATATCTTAGAAAATAAGTTTTTAATCTTCAAAAAGTACTCGGCGATAGAGAGATTACCTTGAGTTGTGTTAGCCAATTCATTCTCCAAAATTTGTAGCCAAGCTTCATTTTTTTGTTGAACAAATGATCGAGAGTCTTCCATATTTCATGAGCTGATTTACACTTTATAATATGATCAAATAAACTGGAGGATATTGACCTTTTCAGGATGAACTCCGCTTTTGCATTCGTCTGCTTCCACTTCTTGTATGCACTGCTTTTCTCCGGTCCGTCATCAGGAGGACTTGTGTTACTTCCATTAACAATATCCCACAATCCTCACCCATAAGGTATGACTCCATACATATCTTCCATACCTTGTAAATTGGATTGGTTCAACAATTCCACCCCAAATCCATATACACAAACTAGTTGAATCAAACCACTAACCCGATCTTGAAATAAATCCAAGAGCCAATATATGGCTATGGCTCTGATACCATGTAGAAAAATATAGCAGAAGAAAAGCATTATCGGAGACCTTCTACTAGGCTAAGATCATTAACTAAGATTGGACGATTCAACTAAAGAAGTAGAAGTTAGAATGGAGAAGGAAGATTTTGGAAAGGAGAACTTTGTATACAAAGAAGACGACTCTTTGTTTTTGGTTTTGGTTTGAGTTGATTACAAATGCCTAATACCACCCCTAGTTATAGTTGTATAGGGATATTTCTAGATATATTCCAGATATAACTAATAAAAATATCTAGATAACTTTATCTACAAAAATCTAGATTTTTTTTTATAATTTATTACAAATATCTTCCTAAAATATCTATATTCTAGACTTTCTAGATTTTTTCTAAATACAAAATATCCAAGATATTACAGTACAAAATTCTAGAAAGTCTTACTAAATATCTAAAATATTTTTACTTCCAAAAATTCATCTTTATTTTTTCACATGTTGGTGGTTGAAAATCATTTCACTCAACAAAATTTCTTTAGAAATCAAAATCCTCATTTGAATAATGTATATTCTCTAAGGACAGGAGGTCTCTCCTAGATTAAGCATAGGGTTTCAGCAAGTATATAGAAAGTTTCCCATTGAAGGTGATTGTCTTCTTCTAGGCATGTAAAGATTTAGTATAAAGAATTTGTTCATTCTGACATTCACGGTCTTTAAAATCTCATGTTACTTTAAAGTTAAACTAGGAGTCTTATTAGAACCTTCAATTCTTGATGTCTCTTTGATCACTGATGTCTCGTTATGAAATTTTCCTTTGATTCTTGCTTATACTTCCATCACATGAATTTTTACATGATTCCTTCACGTATTTTAAAGCATAATTTTATTCAGTGAGCTTTTAAAGAATGTTTTTAGTTCATGAGTTTTCACCAATGTTTCATGAATTTGAACAAAATGATGAAAATTGTAGTTTGGTTTTAAAAATATATTCAATATTTTTCGATGATTTAGAGCACTAGAATCATTCTGGTACAATTTACAGAAAAGATTTTGAACTTAAGTGCCCAATAATTCAGTTTACAGACATTTTAAGCTTGGGCTTCTAGTAGCACAGTTTATAGAACATATTCTAAGCTTAGTGTCACGGACTTAGACTCAAGCTAAGACTCTTGTGCGGTACTTGTCGATTTGTTCACGACTCTTTCACAATCTTGCAAATACAAGTAAGTCTTTAACTCTTTAAATCTTGATCGCTAAGGGAACACTAGATTAAGAAGACAAGAGAGCTTTAAGAAAGAAACTTGTATATTACTTTGGAAAATTGCTTACAATTCTTGTTTGCTTTGTACAAATGAGTGACCCCTCTATTTGTACTACTCCTAAGGGGCTTATGTGCAAATAATATTTATCCTACAAGTGCCTAAATATCTACACTTTAATCCCTCTCTCTAGAAGACTCCACATATTTAGAGAATTCTAAGAACTCTCAAGTCTTGTCTACAAGATTTTCCTACAACATTGTAGAGTCTTCCAGGAGCTTCAAGTTCTATCAGCAATGTTGTAGAGTCTCTCGGAAACCTCTCCAAGACTCTAGTGTCTTCTCCTCGACTCTATATTCTTCCCTTATTTTTATGGAAGTCTGACAGGTCGTGACATTAGGCTCCTAGTAGTATAATTTACATAATAATTTTTGAACTTAGGCTCACAGTAGAAAGAAATAGATTGTGAGCAAAGACTTAATTTATGATTTTAGGTATCTTAAATGGTATATATTAGTGTAGTTTTGGGAGGTTTATTTAACATTGAGATGAGTATGAGTTCAGAAAACACATGCCCTATATGTTAGCCAATTGATATTTCTTAACTTCCAACTTAGTGTTTTTACTATTTTTTTACATAGTTGTTAGTCTAGTGCTTTCCTATTATCTAGCAAAAGACTCAATCAAAGTTAGTTATTTATTAGTGGCCCCTTACGGCTAATTAGTGGGACATTTTTCTATTCAGTTTTTTATCCACTTTGTAAGCGACTAATAGATAGGAAATAGCTATCTTTTTCATGTATAAATTCAGATGTTCTCCATGTTAATGTTGTGTACGTGGAATTTTAACCTCTTCTTTGTGATTTTTATACTTAGTACGATTTCAAGAGTATTTAGTGTTCCCACTGTATAAACTACGTTTCTATTTTATCATACTGCTAGTTAGGATGATCCCTTTGTCCAAGAGGCTTTATTTTGGATCTATAGTTAATCAGGTTCTATAATCTATTAAGGTATAGAGAAGCTCTCTAAATCAGATTAGACGTTGGACATCATGAGATGACATAGTTTATGTCTATTACAAGAAACTCTGAAGATAGTAAATATTTTTTTAATCACTTAAGTATATTACAATCTTTACACATATAATAGTTATGGTGCATTTTTTCAGAATTTCATCTTCACTTCATGTCTCAGCTTTCAATTTAGATATTCAGTTTTAAGTGCATGCATCATCATTTGAATACAAATAATTAGTTCAGTGCATCACTCAGTTTTTCAGTTTAGAGATTTTATTTTATGATGATCAGCTCAAGGGGCAAAATTAAATTATTATCTCATATGTCTTTATTTCTACTCTTACTCCAACTATTGCATGTATATTATTCATGGTTAAATTTACAGCCCCTTTCTGTTGTTGTGTTTTTTATATTATACACATTTTTACTTTAAATATCAATACATTCCATGTATTTATACTACTTTGGTCTACATTATTTTAGAAAGTAGATTCAAGTGCTCAAATTCAGCCTCAGATGCAGATGTTCTATTAAATTCCTTCACTATCATTGTTGTGAGTCCTCCTCGTGTCCAAAGGACTTCAGAACAATTCAACATTTTTGTAACGACCCTTCGGTCATTGCAATCATCCAATGGTGAAAGAAATTGAGCTAAAAATATTTCTGTGATAGTAAGTTAAAAATTTTAGGCAATGCAAAGTTAAGATGAATTTTGACAAGATGAGGTTTAGGACAATTTGAGAAAGGATTGAGGTTAATGTATATGGTTAGGATGAATCTTCTAGTAGCTATGACATTAAAAAGTCCGTAGGTGCTTTATAAATTGAATTATCTAAGTAGAATTCTCAAAATCGAATGTGGCATGAAGGAGTTGTTTTTTAACGTCAAGGTTCAAGAGTGTGTTAAAAAAAAAAAAAAGAAACTTTTGGAATGATATTTGAGTTTCTGTCCATGTTCAAGACTCTATAGCTGGTGGAATCCTACTATAGTGGAGCTTCAATAGCAGGATGAGGCCTTCTTTACCGGGATAATTAGTTAGGATTTTAAATAGAAAACCCCCAAAATTGATCATTATTTGATAGACTCGTTTAAGAGAAGTGCAGAGACATCCTATAACATTTTTCATCGTATTCATCGATAAAGGTAAGTTTATTACTCCCTTAACTAAGTAATTCAATTCTTTAGCCTTAAAATCTGTCTGGTAATCTTACATGAGGGTTATAACATGAGCCAATGGTGGAAAACTCTAGTTAGGGTGGATTAATAATGAAACAGACTAAGGTTCGAGATTAAATTATATCCACATGTATTTAGGACATTGTTAGTTGATTATGCTATCTTCTTATTATTTTAGCTCGAAAACAAGCTACAAATTCACAAGAGAGTCAAAGTTGGTCATCAACTATAATACTATATGCAAAATCTACTTGGTGCCTACGTAGGCTAGGTTTAAATGAGTGGTCTAACCTATTTCCAATTGCATTATATTCTTGGATATTGACAAGAGCATGCCTAGGTCTTTGAGTACAGAGTCTGGACGGTTAGGGTTATTGAGTGTTGTTGTTTAACGTGAAAATAGATAATGACGGGAGGATGGTTCTCTAGTTCACGAAGGTTAATCTTGACCAACCCTGTTTGGATGATTTTGTAATAAATATAAGATGTTGTTTCGTGTGAGGTATAAGCTATAATAATTTCGAGATAAAATGTAGGATTATTTTATCCCATGTGTGGTTGGAGGTATAAGGTAATCCTTGGACTATTTATCCCACCTTTTTTGTCTTAATGATGGGATAAATTATCCCATATCCCAAGTTAACTTATCCCGGGATTAATTATCCTAGGATAACATGTTGTCAACCAAACGACATCTAAGGATTAAGTGTTAAGAAATTGCTTGGATATAGTGATTTTTTATATTTATGATATGGATCGTTTCATGGATGAAAAACTTTGAACTACCGCAATCATATCACGCTTAATGATCTACGAGGTATGTTTAAAAAATAATGCATTATAGCCATCAATACCTGGGGCCTTGTCATTTCTAACTAATTGTAGTCCTGCATAAATCTCTTCTTTAATTAGAAACATCAACGTAACACATAGATGGATTCTGTTTTCTAGTTAGTACTAGGCCCTTCTTTATTATCTAGACATCTATAGCTGGTAGTGTAGTTGCTGAAGTACCCATGAGGCCTTTATAAAATTGGACAAATTCATGTTTTATTTCTTTAGGCTCATATACGATTTGTCCTGAGGTGGAAGTTAAGCTCATGAACGGCCTCTTTTGAGTTCTCTCCTTATTACAACATTGAAATATTTATTATTAGAATCCCAAGTTAAATCCACTTTATTCTTGACTTTTGTCCTAATGCATTCTCCTCTATTATAGACTATTTTTTCAAATTTAACAGTGTTTCCTTCTCTTGATCAATCAGTTCATCAATCACAAGAATGATCATCAGATTTTGGATATTGTTGAGTCGTGTCCTTGCTGATCAATCTTTTGGCTAATGACTTTAAACTCAGTGTTGTTCAGATGTCTTAGAATTGGTTGGAGAGCCTTCAATTTGGACCAAACCTCCTTCATTTTATTACAACCATGCTTATTCCTCCATTCTGTCTCTACTATAGTCATAAAAGACATGTTCTATCCATACATTGAAAAACTTGAAGCTAACTTTCTCACAAACCTAGGGGTCTTATAAAGTGAGCAACATTGGACAGTGATCAGATATACCTGGATTATTATATTCAGTGGTGACATGACCCCATTGTAGCATCCATTTATAATTCCCTTTGTCAATTCTACTTGATATCCTTTCATGCACATTTTGCTTGTTAGTCCATGAGCAAAAATTTTCATTCCATGGTAGCTCAATGATTTCAATGTTGTGAATACATTTTCTGAAATCTCTAATATCATTCAAGGTAACAGTAGCTCCAACATATCTATCTTGTGGATTTAATATAGCAGTAGAATCCTTAATTATGATCCAAGGTTGATTAATCCCATGCGAAATTGTACACAATTCTTGTCAGACTTTTACGAAATTCTCTAGTATTGAAGCCTTAGATGACAGTGAGCAACTGGTGATGATCCTTATTTCTATTTGTGATCAGATAGCGTAGCCCTTGTGGAGAACTTTTTAATTTATTCACCTCATAAGCATTTTGATCCCAGATTAGCCATATTCTACCATTAGAAGTAACATCATAATTATTAACTATCCCCAAACTTAGTGTTATGGCCTGACTACTCCATCCATATTTTGTTCTTTTACTTTAGTTTCTAGTAAACCAGCAAGGCTTATCTTATTTGTGTGCAAAAACTTATTGAGTTCCTTCTGTTTATACCTCTTATTCACACCCCTCATATTCAAGATTACTCACTTCATTAGAAGGTGTTTGGGGCTCCACTTCTATTCACAGGCAGTGAGGCAAGTTTGTTGTTATCTAGATAGTCAAACCCATTTTTTGTTGGAATAGTTGCCAATACAAGAAAGTTTGCAAGGTTGAGAGCAATATTAGACCATTCTATTTTGTTGTAGATTATTCTATCTTTTTGGGGTTTGTTTTCCTTATACTATCACCATCTCCTGCTTCTCATTGGTGTCCTTTATATTTTGCTTCTGGATGTGTTCTACAAGTTGTTTTGGAAGTTGAATTAGTCCTTTGTATTGTCATTTTCGAGTCACTTTTTTGCCAGATCTTTTCTTCTTTGGTTGATTCTCCTTTGGCATCTTGGTAGCTTGGTATTGATGACCAATCTTCTGGCATTTATCACAAAACTTGAATTTCCATTCAAGCTCTACCGGTTGTACAATAATTTTTCCATTAGGATCCATGATATTGATTTGCTGTGAGATTGACTTTGTAATATTAACTTCAATGGGCATTCTAACATAAGAAATCCTAGTTTGCTTTGGTGTACATTCATCAGCAAACAATGGTATTCCATTTGCACTAGCTATTCTACTTAGTGACCCCATACCCCAGCAGTTGAGAGATAATTTGGGGAATGTCACCCATAATGGAATCTCAGTTAAAAATTCATTGCCAAAATCAAAGTCAAGGCTTCATTGCTTCAATACCATAGGTGTAAGGGCCAATATACAAAATCTCTTTCATATCACTAAGAGATTGAAATTTCATAATAAAATACCCTTCATCATGGAGGAAAACTTAAAGCTTAGCTACAGTTGTCCAGTTTAGAGTAATACACCTGTTCATGGCATTATACCTTGGGCATTCTGCAACACAACATAGATTACAAGTGCACATTTCCATTTGTCCTCTTCAGATTGGACATCTTTATACAATTGGATTGTGGTGTGGCCATCAACAACTTGAGACGGGAAATAGGACAGATTCATGCAATTCTGGACTACTCGTTTATTTCTGAACATATTAGCCCACTATCATGTATCCTCACTTTCAATAACCTTCTCCTTGCCTTTTTCCAGTCTAATTTTACTTGGTCAAGCATCTTAGCTGCAGGCTGCACTGTTTTCTTGACTATATCATGATATCCGGATCCAAGCTTGGATTCATTATCGCTGGAGGGGTTTCACTCAAACTCTGCCTCCGCACCACCTCAGAACTCAATGAAGTCCCAAAATTTCAACCTTTTCTATCTCGTTCACAGCCAAGGGTTGAGTTTCTTCTGCTTCACCTAAAACCCAAGCTCCCACCAAGCATCCTAGGGTTAGGATTGGGATTTTCCGTCCTAATCCTTTTCCGTATCCTCTCGCCATTGCTATCCGTCCACAACGTACGTTAAACTATCATGCACAGAGAGCATCTAAAGAGAGAACCCTAAAGTGAAACACGTTGGAAGAATGTATTTGAAGGGGAAGAAATGTATCTTGCTATTAGATATTTTTCAATATCTAATATATTTGGTAAAATATTAAATTTAATATGTTCAAAGATTAATATAGTAATACTATCCTAATTATTTATGTGTACCAAGATAGTAGTGAAAAACGGTGAGGGGGAGTATTTTTCTTTTTTCATCTCGAATATAATTTTTATATTCCTGTAGGTAATTTATTGTATAGATTCCTCAAAAGATAGATATGGTGATTTTTTAAAAGTAAAGCAGATTCATAAAAGATATAAATATCAAGCTAAACTAAACCTGAAGGTGACTTGAAATCTGTTTTCCAGTTAATTCTGGGATATTCATGAGTTCCTGAATTTTTCTTGGATTAGCTTCTGCAGAAAAAAAAACATAAATCAAAAATAATAAAATACATGTGTAACCAATATCATGTTCATTTCCTTATTTTACTCTATCAGAATATATATAACCGGTGATAGGACTCAGAAATTTTACCAAGGAACATCAAAATATATAAAAGTAGACATCCTTGAAGAAATAAGGGGAGTCAGTCAGTAACCTACAATACATATGCAACACTAAAATTTTAACTTAGCTAAACAGTGTTTTCTTCGTTTAAAAAGGAATGACCTAATTTCTTTTTTGGTCTATTTTAAAAAGAATGACTCAATTACTTTTTTTGGTAAAGCTTTAATTTTAACTTTCCACATGGCATGTTTCAGGCCACAAGATTAAATAACATTTTGGTACACCTAACATAACTTTAATTTAGGACCGCAAGATTCAAAAGTCTTCATTTTTTTTAAACTCCACGCCAAATCAAATTAGATCATTCTTATTTTTCAGTGAAAGGTGGCTCTGCCACTGCACATTGTCATCTAAAGATCTTATGTGATACATAGACATGCATAAAAAAGATGAATCAGTCAAATACCTTACAACATAAATCTAAGATTTTAATCCAGCTAAACAATGTAATTTAACAATGAAAGGTGAGCTCGTCGTGTATATATATATAAGATTTTAATCTAGCTAAACAATGTAATTTGACGTTGAATGGCCTCATATTGTACACTTATATATGTTTGGGAGGACTTACTCTCCACGCCAAGTGTTGTAACAGCTTCAAGAAATTTGTTGTGAAGGAAATCTGTCCAAATAATTCTACTCTTCTTTGGTAGAGGTGAACTGTCTTCATCTTCAATCTCATAATATTTTCTTACGGACTTGTCCCTCTCACTGTCTAACGACGAAGATTCAATGAGAATTATCTCGTTGTAGATTTTTCCATTGGTATTTTCCTGAAACCCTTGATTAACAACTTGTTTGCCTGTATGCTTCTTCTTTCGAAAGGAGGTTGCATATTCCCATAGATAATGTATATCATCTTGTGTTATGGGCTTCAGCAGGAAGAAAACAGCTCCATTGTCAAGTCCTTTCTTAACTGTACTTTCTTTTTCATCAGCTGACATAACTGGTAATTACATTCAATGATACAGATTTAACATTGTGAAGTTGGACTCAAAAAATCAGTAGGTAACTACTTCACATAATGTAAAGTAGATGGAAATAGAAAACACTTTAACCGTCTGATGGCGGCGTGTTAACATCTGATGTTGCTAACATGAATCTGAAAATAATTGTGACAGACAATAAGCTAATTGATGTCCCTATTACTGATCATTAGGAGAACGTAATTTGGGAGGAAAACGAAAATTTGAGAACAATCAGGCTAACAACATTAGATTCAACAAACAAAAAATTATGGTGGATCGGGAAGCCAGCCCTAAATCGCTTCCCTCTTCACAATGAAGGCCTTGGTGTGGAATTGCTGAGGCCTTGTGCGGTCCTTGACAGTTTCCTTTTTAAAGAAGACAATGTGTCTCCAGTCCCCGAGTATGATCTTTTTAAGTGAAACAAAGAATCAAGAAAGAATGGTGTTGAGAATTCAAAGACAACTGCAGATGACTCATATTATAATGGTAGATCCGGTGGGACTAGAAGGAGGATATGTGCTTATTTTGGAATAACTATATTCAAGTATGTCAATCCCACTCAACCACTTTTATATTGAAACATATATACATGATATGGTAGATGATTATAAGTATTGGTGCATTTTTGTCTAAGTACTAATAGAGCTATTCATAGATTTCAATTGCAAGAACTTTTGTATTACTCAAATAGATGGGGCTTAATGTTAATTATGGTAGGAGATTTCAATGATATTAGCAATAATTCCAAAAAATTAGGAGGTAGAATAGGAGAGGCTTCTTTTTTTGGAGATTTTAAAAACTTATTGTGGGATTTAGGAGCTATAGATTTAGGCTTCAATGGAAGACCATGGACTTGGTGGTGCTTTAGAGAAAATGATGGCTTAATTCAAGAGGGATTAGATAGAGCCACAAGCCCTCTGAGTTGGAAACTAGATTTTTCAGCCTCGCCAATAATGTGGTAACCTAGAAACTAAAGCTTCTGATTTAATGCTTTGCTAATAAAAACGAGGTTGAATTTCAGGAAAAAAGAAAGAAGGTTTTATTTTGATATGTGTTGAAGTGAAAAAGAAGAAGTAAATAGGACAATCACTTGATCATGTAATAGAAATATTGGAGGGTTCGAACAATCCAAAATAAACCTCAAACTTAAGAATTGTTGAATTTCTTTATTTGCTTAGCTTCAAGGGGATAAGAAAAATTCTAGAAAAAAAAATCCAAAGCATTAAGAATAGAATTAATGATCTTAAGAATGATAATAGAAATTTTGATCTTACTAAGTGGAGGTTGCTCCAAAAGGAATTAGGGGAAGAGTCTAAGGATGAATAAACCTACTGGAAACAAAAATCTAGAACTCTATGACTTCGAGAAGGGGATAAAAGTACCTCATTTTTCGTATGAAAATTATTTAGAGGTGTAAGTATAATAATATTGAGGGATTTAAATTAGACAATGCTCATTGGATACCCGAGCATAGTGACATGATATATACTAAAAGAAATAAAAAGATTCTATAAAATCTTTTTACTACTTCTTGATATGCCAATTTTAATCACATTCTTAATCTAATTTCTACTTTAGTAGATGCATCTGTTAATGAATGTCTTACTAAAGGAGTGATAAATGAGGAAATTAAAAAAGTTTTATTTGATATGCATCCATTAAATGTTTCGGGAGTAGACAGTATGACTCCTTTTTCTTTTCAAAAGTACTGGGATATTGTTTCTACCAATGTTTGTGAAGTTGTCAAAAGTTTTTTCAATTAAGGATACTTGTTACCTCTTGGAACCAAACACTTATAACCTTGATTTATAAAGTGAAAAATCCTAGTGATGTTAGTCAATTCACACCCATAAAGTTATGCTCTACAATGTATAAAATTATTGTTAAAATTATTATCATGAGGCTTAAAGATTACCTACCCAATATTATCTCTCCAAATCAATATACTTTTATTGAAAATGACAAATAATTGATAATGTTGTTTAGCGCATGAATTTATTCATCTTCTTAAAAATAAAGGACGTGGTAACCAAAAATATATGGCCCTTAAATTAGATATAGCTAAAGTTTATGATCGAGTTGAGTGGGTTTATATCCATAAATTACTTCTTAAAATGGATTTTAACGAAATTTTTATTAATTGAATTATGCAGTGCATCACTACTCCAATCTATAAAAATTTAATATTAATGGGTATATTATGGGGGATGTGAAACCTACTAGAGGACTCAGGCAAAGGGACCCTCTTTTTCCTTGTATTTTCTTGATATGTGCCGAAGTCCTTCCAAGACTCTTAAATCATGCAAAATTATGTGGGGAGATTTAAGACTTAAGATTAAGTAGAGTGGTCGTATGGTTAATCATTTATTCTTTGTCGATGATTCTTTTATCTTTTGTAATGCTAACACTCAAAATGTTGAAAAAATCTTAAAAATTTGTGAAGAATATTTCGAAAAAAAAAGGTGAACTTCTCTAAATCTTCTATCTTCTTTAGTACATAAAAGTTGTTCTGATATTGATAAGTATAATATTATTGAAGTTCTAGGACAATTGCAAAGAAATAACTTAGGTTTATATTTGGGGTTGCCTACGGTAGTTGGAGAATCAAAGAAAAAAATGCTCGAATTTATTAAAAATAGGGTGAAAGCTAAAATAAAAGAGTGAAAACATATTTCTAAAGTAATGTAGGAAAAGAGGTGATGCTTAAATATGTTCTTTCTGCTATTCCTTCTTGTGCATTATTCTGTTTTTAATTTTTCAGATTCCTTGTGTAAAGAAATTACTACTATCCTTTCTAGTTTCTAGTGGAGACATGATGAGGATAAACAAAAAATGCATTTTGAGAGTTAAAAGAACTATTGTTTACCAAATTCTAAAGGGGGTATAGGATTCAGAGATATAAAGTCTTTTAATCATTCGTCGTTGACAAAACTTTCTTTGTGAATTTTGACCCAAGAAGATTCACTACTGTTCAGAATTCTCAAAAGTAACTATTTTTCACATACTTTCTTCCTCAAAGCTACTTACTCTTTGACTAGTTCTTCAATATGGAAAAACATTATTTGGGGTAGAGATCTTCAACAAAAAGGCATAGGATGGAGGTAAACTGTGGAGAGAGTACTAAAGTTTGGTAAGATCCATGGCTTCATAATCCTAATGGCTTTAAGCCTACTCCTACGCATGCTCAAATAGATATCAAATTGAAAGTGAATCATCTTATAAACCAAAATACATATATGGAAAGTACAAAATCTTTAGAATTATTTTTGTCCAAATGACTTCCATGCAATAGTCTCTGTTCCTATTTCCACCGTAAAAAATCCGGAGAAGATCATTTGGAATTCTACCAAGTCTAGAAAGTATGAGGTTAAATTGGGATACCACTTAGCTAGGAAGATGGTTAGATGTGAACAAGTGAATAAGAGAGAGCCCAATTTAGCAATCAGTCTCTATCAAAAGATTTTATGATCTATGAATATTCAGAATAAGGATAAGCACTTTATTCAAAAATGTATTTTAAATGAGTTGCCAATAATTATGTCATTGCTACAATAATGAGATATTTCTTTGAAGTGTGAATGGTGTGTGGGCTTGAGAATGATACATTGATCACATGTTGTTTAGGCATCCTAGTGCTCAATTAGTTTAAAAAAATTTATCCCACTAATTGGCTTAACTTAGAAAATACTATGAATTTTGCCAGATGATGTATTGATCTTATCACTAGTGATAAACAATATCATGAATCTATTGAGCTTATAAAATTAAGTATCACCACTATGTGGTAAATTTGGAAGGCTAGAAATTCAAATATCTTCAATGGAGACATTTTTGAACCTAATGATATTATTAACAAAGACCTCTTTGATTTTCATGAATGCTAAAATAATTTGCTTGCTTGTAATAATGCTAGAAATATAATTGTGGTACAAGATGATATTATTTTATTGTAGATGCAAGTGTATATAAGGAGACAAAGATGACAAGTACTAGTATGGTGGTTATGGATAGCTATGGTAAATTTCTTCAAACCTTTGGCACCCCAATCCAATATATTAGAAAGGCCATCACCTCTGAAGTGATTGCAATTCGTATGGCGTTGGAGAACGCTAAGAAAAAAGATTGGACAAAGGTCCAAGTCTTAGATGCTAAAAATATGGTGGATATGATACTACAAAGAACTATAGCCTTATGGGAGATAGAGACTACTTGTGAAGATATTTGAAAATTCATGAGGATCATTGAAGAAGTCAATATGATGTATATTCCAAGATCTTGAAATATAGTAACACATAATTTAACAAAGTTTTCTCTTTCATTATTACATGAAGTTGTTGGGCTTTCTACTTTCCCCAGTGGATTGTAATTGATGCCATTACATCCTTTAACTTTTTGAACCTTTTTATGCATTAATATAACTAGCTTATTGGTTGTCAAAAAAAGAGTTACTTTGATTCCTTGTATGTTTGATTGATTTCATTTTAACATAATGTGTACTTTTGAATCTATACTTGAATGGCAGTGTGAAGTTATTTGAGAATGTTGATTGTTTAAGGGAATCTTGGATTGCCCTTCATTATTTAAAAGATCACTCGTGTCAAGTTCTCTTTTGATTGTTCATTTGTTATTGATGTCAATTACTCATATATAAATAGTTCAATTATCACTTTTTTGTTAGATAATTTAGGAAGTAATCATTATTATTAACTCGCCAATTCAAGGTGTTCAACTACTTCTTAGTTGATGCTTGATAGTTTTAGCCTTATCCCTATTCCGCATATCTTTAATTCCTTTCCAACAATCATCACTAGTGTTCTTAGGGTTAGTACTTATTTATTTATACAGGGAATTCTATTAACTCAGTCTGTTGGTATTTGAACTCTCACCCAGTTCGATTTTCACATTGTAATCCTCTCTTCATTTCTTCTACCCCTAAGTTTATTTTTAACGAAAAACTTAATTATTCATATATAGTATATTTTTTGAACCTTTATGAGTAGAAAGTTATTAGTAAAGAACCATTTAAATATCTATAATATAATTTTATTGAAGAATATAAAGAATTATAAACTCACAGCCAATAGGAATGTCAAACTCTTTGATGATCTCTTGTTGAAGTTGAAAGCCATCCATTTGAGGCATGTGGACATCCATGAGCACAAAATCAAATGAGAGGCCACTGGTTCGAAGAACAGTCAAAGCAACTTGTCCGCTCTTTGCTGTCATAACTGAATTATAAAGAATTAAGGATGAAAAAGTAGTAATCACTCCACCACAATCTTATATCTCAATTTTATGGAGATTGAAAATTGAATTCAAAAAACATTTGAGCTTAGTTTTGCTATAGATATATCTCATATCAAGAAAAGAATAGAAATTCTTTTTCTACTTTGAGATGAAATAATTGTTATCACAATCTACGACACAAACTTTAGAAAAAAATGAATAAGAAAAGTTATAAGTACCTTGGAATTTTGAATTCTTGAGTGTTGCAGCAGTAATGTGAAGGCAAATAGTGTCATCATCCACCACTAGAATGTTAATTTTTTCATTATTTTCTACCTCCATTGATTCAATTGATTGTAAGGTGTTTTAGATTGTTTTTTTATAGTGAAAAATAGATAGCAAAAGAATTGAAGAGAATACTTCTAATCTAAATTTTATCACTTAAACAAATATTTGACGCAATCCTTTTGCACAGAAATCTACATTTTAGATTTGCTCGCCAAGTTTTAGTAGCTTATTTATTTATTATCTTAATCTAATGCAATAAATAACTGATATTATTATATAAAAGCTACAACAACTTACCAGATATTTGTATACATCGACAATTAATCATGATTTAGATAATTAATATTTAAGATTTTTTTTTCAAAATTTCTAGTAAATTCACAATCAGAGCTACATAATATTTTATCCCTATATATCTATATCCATATTTTTTTTTCTTAAAAGAAACTCTCTTTTCCACTCTTTTTTATCATGTACCTATACAATATCTATCTTCGAAAAAAATTTATAGATTTTAGTTGATAACTTACCATCTATCTTTTTCAATTAATTTTTGAGTTAATTTTTTTGAAATGGGGAAAAAAGTTAAAATACTTAAAAAGGTATTATCATATTAATTAAAATTTTCTCAAAAAGGAAAAAGTTGTTAAGAGAGGTCCAATAACAATCTCGAGAGTTATTCGGAGTAAGAAGGTCAAATGGTAATATTTACGGACTTAAGTCAGTGTAAAATTGTTGAGTTTAGGCATAGAAAGGGCGGAAAAGAATCAAAATAACCCATCTTAAAACATTGTGAAGTTGTCTATGGGGTCATTTATGGCTTTGTAGAAGCTTCTTCTGGTCATTATATATATATATAAAGTCGTCAATATGGATTAGGTCTGTTGGCCGGCCTAGCCTAACCCGTGATTAAGCAAGGTTGGGCTATGATTTGGAATTTATTTAAAAAAAAAATGGGTCTTTTAGCCCGACCAGAATAAACCTGCTGATTTTTGAGGTTTTTGCAATATGATTTGGGCCGGCCACTAATATAAATAAAATAGAGTATTAAAAATTATAAGAGTCCAAACTCAAAGTTCATTTAAAAAATTTAAATATTAATATTTAGTACAAATTATGTTTTTATAATATATACTCCTTCCATCCATTTTTACTTGTCCCTTATTGACTTGACACAGAGATTAAAAAATAATAAATAATAGGGATAATTTTACTAAATCACTCTTTGAATATAATAAATACAATGTCTTGAAAAATGTAACAAGAAAATAACTATAACTAATGATAAGGATAAACTAGGAACTAAGTATGAAATTATCTCTTGATAAGTATTGTTGGACATCTCAAAATAGTATAATAGACAAGTAAAAATGGACGGAGGGAGTAATAGCAACACTAATACTATGTAATCTTATCCTATTGCTATTTATTTTAATATTTTTTAAGTTATAATTTAATTTAAAATTTTATAAAAAAATATACTAGTAAAAATGTGGGCTGACCCGGCAAAGCCTGCGGCCCAGGTACTAATGGGTTGGGCTAGCTATTTTCTAGTCCATAAAAAAAAAAGGGAGTCAACCTGGCTGGCCTGTCAAATTTCAAAGCATGTATGAGTTAGCCTGGTCCTTTCAATTTGCGAGGACTACGCAGGTATTCTGCCTTGGGATTTGAGTTGAGGGTTAAAGGAAACAGCCTCTCTACTTCTATGAAGTAGCGGTAAGGTCTGCATACAATCTACCCTCCCCAGACCTCACTTGTGGGATTATACTGGGTATGTTGTTGTTGTATGAGTTAGCCTGGATGGGATGGGCCAGCCCGTATTGACAGCTCTACATATAGTGCAAAAGGTATTTTCGATTAGCCAGGCATATCTGAATATGGATTCAAATATCATAATTATGACACAAACATTTTGTCTTAAGGGCGAGTTTTGTGGTCTGGAAGAGAGGAAGGAGGCCTGAAAACAAGTCTTTTATTTTGTGCAATTATTTTAAGTCTGGAAAGGAGGAAGGAGGCATATTGTTTAAGAAGAGCAACTAGAGGAGGAGTGTAGAACACTAAAAATAAGAATTCGCATACAAGAATGTATAGGTTTTAGTTCAATCTACGGTTTCTCCGTCTAGAGTAGGATATATATTATGGTACTCTAGAAAATGTTTTTAATTTTGTTATGTTTGATAGGTCAATTTGTTTTTTTGAAAAAATATTTTTTAAAATATAAAAATAATAATAACATTTTTAATGTAGTCTCATATAATGAAATGTGATAAGAGAAAAATATACACAAATCTTATTCTTACCATAAAGATAGAGAAATTGTTCCAAATAAAACCTCGATTCAAGAAAAAATAGTTTGAAAAAATATAATAAAAGTTCAAAAGATCCTGACAATAACACCTCGAGCCCCCCACCACCCAATCCATCCTACTTGTGCAAAATTTTACATAAATATTTTTGAGATAATATTTTTTTGCTTACTTATAAAATATTAGAAAATAAGTAAAAAAAATTATAAAAATTAAAATATTTCCTTCTAACAAAAAACACTCATACTTCTGTTTGGTCATATATTTTAACAATCTATGGTCAAGCACTAATCAACATATGTTAATTACACTAAATGTTTT
Source organism: Solanum clarkiae (assembly GCA_011800125.2). Lineage (NCBI taxonomy): Eukaryota > Viridiplantae > Streptophyta > Magnoliopsida > Solanales > Solanaceae > Solanum > Solanum clarkiae. The sequence goes on along the minus strand of JAABOM020069019.1, from coordinate 11,426 downwards.
GAATCTATATGGTCAAATATTAATTAAAAAATATTAACTACACTAATATTTAAAAATTTATGATCAAATATTAACTAAAAAATATTAACCACAATAAATTTCAAATATCAATGGTCAAATACTAACTAAAAATATTAATTACACTAATTCTTTTATAATCTATTGTCAAAGAAATATTAATTACACTAATAAAGTAGGGAATAACACATAAAAAACACTTTCATTTGTTATTGACTTTTTAAATTACAAATTTTATTGGTCAGTTACTCACTACATGTTATACAACTCAATTAGTACATTTGGAAAAATGGCAAAATAAAAGGATGACAATGTTTCAGGCAAAAACGACTTTCAGGTTTTATCTTGTGAAATGATATTTAATAATCATTATATTTTAAGGTGAGTTTGGTAATCTGAGCAAAGAATAGGTCTATCCTCGGAGCATTTGTCTCCTCTCGACTTTAATTGAAAATGTAATGCATTTATGTGAGAAAAAAAAAGCTTGTAAAGTCTTGAAAAAATTTCCGAAGCAGCAAATTAAATAGTAAAATTATCCTCTTAGTTATGATTTTTAAAAGGCGCGTCGAAAGAAAAATGTAATAAACCTCTCGGTCATTTCTATGGTTCCGTGAACGTTTTATTAGTTTGAACATCATCTTAGTGGCCGCAGGTTAATTATAACTTATTGACACTGATTGTTTGGTCGTTGGGCGAATTGTTTGGCATTTATGCAGCTTTTTGAGTTAAATGAGAGATTTTAATCGTAAAATAAATTTTCAAGTAAACTCCTAGTATATGGCCTCGGAGTGGTATTCTGACGGTTCCATCAGCTTCGTGACAACCAAATTAAGCTAAGGGCATGTTTGATATTATTGTATCGAGTTTTGCAAATATAGCCACCGGAGTAGGTCAATTGATGACTTTAGTCAACATCCTTAGCAAACGTGCCTCAAATGGAAACTCTGACCGTACTATTGGATCGGAACATCGAGTTTATTCTAGGAGGACCATTCGTTTGATTCCCGAGGCTTCAGAGTGTATTTTGATCCCTTCGGTAGATTTTGATATTGATAAATGGGACCCATATTGGAATGAAACGACCTCCGATGGGAATTTCGACTATACTATTGAGTTGAGAATATTGTTTCCGATCAGATTTCATATGTAAATTATATTTTTCTGACTTCGAATAAGGTCGGAGTATCAAAATTAAGTTTGAGCGAATGCCAAAAATTAAAGGTTGCGCGCCAACGTGTCACATTGGAAACCTGAAACGTGTAAGTTTTTTTAAATGTTTTTTTAATTGGGGGTAGGGGAAAGGGAAAATGGGGAGGGAGATTACAATGTGGGGAATCGAACCCTCACCAACAAGGTAAGAGTTTAGATAGTCAACCAATGGAACTACTAAGATTTCCCCCACGTGTCAGATGGTTCAAAAATAAAATAAAAAAGGGAAAAAAGGACATATTTATTTGGAAATTTTCTAGAAAAACCTGAACATCCAACATACAACTTCGGTTAGCCAAGAAATATTATTCGATTTGGGCGATTCGGAAAGCCAATTTGTGTATTTTTTTCGTGAGGAACATCTTGGAAGTGTCGAAAATTGACTTTGGCGCGTCATTTGAGGCAAAATTTGCTATTTTTCGGGTTATATTTGGGTTATGATTTTCGAAAACTTCGAGTTGCGATTTCTTATTTGTTTTAAATTGAATTTTGGTCAAATTTGGATTTATTTTGTGCGTTTTTGCATGGCGTACGTCATAGTAATGTTGGAACTAATTGATAGAGCTCCTTTTGGTGCGAAAATGATGTTTTAGCTGCGGTTTATGTTGGGATCTTTTGGGAAATTTTGACTTGCGATATCTCGGTCTTTTCTCATCGAAATTAATTGAAATTTGGATTTAAATTGTACTACTTTTCAAAACCTATGTCATGATATATTCAGATTCTATTAATTTGATTGTATTCTAAAGAAATTTGGTCGAGAAGTGACTGTACATATACATTACTTTTCGATAAAAAATGTCATTTGTTTTTGGGCTGTTTCTGGTGGTTCTGAGTCTCGTTTTGAGCTCAATTTCTGGCTATAAACTTGGCGTAACGTAGAGATCATCTTAAGCTTGTTGGTTTGGTATTTCAAGCGTGGTCCCCATTTCTCCCCATTTTAGTTGCAGTTAATGTATCTTCCTGCGTTTCTTGAGTTATCACAACCAAAACAGTCGTAATTATATTGTGATTCATGTTTTGGCAGTTGAGCAGCATTTGAAGGCGATCAGGAGAGGAAAAGCTCACATAAACTGATCCGGAGCATGTGGACTTTCCTTCCAGGTAGGCTAGGTTTCTTTATCCCTTAGACTGAGCTGAAATGAGTGTCATGGTTGTATATGGACTAAACCTACTGAGATATATATATGATATGCAATGATATGATATGTATTTATTGTATATAATGATATGAGATACTGGGTACTGTAATGAGTGTGATATTAGTTATAACTATGATATTAGCTGAGTCCTAACACTGTTGCACTATGGAACGACCTAGCAGAGGCAGGATATAGGCTAATGTCCTGAGATAGGTACGTATTCTGGCTTAACTATTGTCTATGTGGATGTGTAGCCTGGTGCTACTAGACATGCTGATTATGAGGCTATTTACTAATTGTATGTTGTATTGTAGACAAATTCTAGTACATATATAATTTTGTACGACTTAGTTGTTCTGGATAATTATGGTATTCTTGTAAATGTTCATGTTTACTCTCTTGTGGTTGCCTAGATCGTGGTATATGGGTGGATGATTGTGAGTACATAGTGTATACATGTTTGATTTTCCTGTATGTGTATAATATATGCTAGCCTGCGATGGTGTTTACTGGAGTTATAGCTGCATTAATTATAACTACAACATTAGCTCGATTCTGACATTGTTAGACTACGAGATGGCTTATTAGGAGCTAGTTGGTCTGAGAAAATGTGATAGGTATGTATACTGAACTTAATTCTTGACTCGGTGTGTGTGTGTGTATAACAACCCATCTTGAGCTGAGAAGCCCGACATCAGTAAAACACAAGAGAGATTTTGGGTATATAAGTAAAGGAATTGTCTATATACTATGAGACACCTTTTGGGGTGAGCCCAAAGGGACAAATTCGTGATGGCCTAGGCCAAAGAGCAGACAATACTTTACAGTGTTGGGCTAGGTTGTTACAGATGATATCAGAGCCACTTTTGTGTCAGCCTTGTCAATGTGGGTCAGAGTTTAACTGACTCTAGGCGAATCCCATGCCATTGGGCAAACCTCAGCGAGGACACTAAGTCCATAGAGGGGCTGTATATAACAATCCATCTTGAGATGAGAAGTTCCACATTGGCAAAACCCAAGAGAGATGCTCAGTATATAAGTAAAGGGTTGATCAATATACTGTAGGGCACCTTTTAGGGTGTGCCCAAAGGGACAAATCCGTGATGGGCTAGGCCCAAGCGCGGATAATACTTCACACTATAGGCAGGTCGTTACATTGTGGCTTAATAACTTTGAGATAAACTAGTTTGTAAGGCTTACATATGATTACATGTTGTGTTATGCACTGGTTCTAGATCTTATATGTGATTGTGATGGCTCTGGTTGTTCTGGATATCTGTGATACAACTGTGACTGCCTATACTCACTTTGAGTACTTGGGATAACTAGAATGTGGCATAATTAGTTGATTATACATGATATGCATTTCTAGATTGAGTGTCACGTACCGACACGATATACATTTCTATATTGGGTGTCACAACATACACGATATACATTTCTGGATCGAGTGTCATGTATCCACATGATATACACTTCTGGATCTGGTGTCATGTACTGACATGATATACACTTCTGGGTCCGGTGTCACGTATCAACACAATATACACTTCTAGATTGAGTGTCACGTACCAACATGATATACATTTTTGGATTGGATGTCACTTACTGACATGATATACACTTCTGGATTAAGTCTCACATACCAACACAATATACACTTCTAGATCAAGTGTCACACACCGACATGATATACATTTTTGAATTGGGTGTCATGTCCTGACACGATATACATTACAGGATCGGGTGTCACGGCCTCACACACTATGATACTCCAGATCAAGTGTCACGTTCTGACGCAGGATCAGGTTCGGCTGCCACGAGCAGGCAGGGGATTACACTATTCTGAAGGGGTTTTACCTGAGCACCATTCTACCCTTGCTTGTGCATGGGTTTACCCTCTGGGCTTATGGGGGCTCAGGGGACGTTCAGGCTTAGATACTAAGATCTTACACCCACGTACATCTCAACCCTTTGATCATGTGATATTGAGACTGTGACACCCTATAACTCTATCCTCACAAGTACCTATGTTTCAAGCCTCACTCTTACATTCGGGAAGTGTATTAAGGTCATAAGAGACCTCTAGCACTTACTCGAGTTTAAAACTTTCCTATAAGTTGAGTTTCTATCCTTAGATTATGCAAGAGTCAACTTTAGATAACCATAAATCTTAGCACACAAAGAATTATAAGTCCTATGACATATCCAATGAAATCTCTTTGAGTTAGCTTTCCAACACAACTAGCTTCACCTCATTTGGTGTTCAGAGTCAAACGTTATGGTCATTTTACTAAAGACTGCCAGTGTAGAGTTGCACTATGAGACCCAGTTACGGGTCGTAATTTGGAGTACGACCCATATCGGTATCTTATGAAAAAAGTTAGTAAATACCAATTTTCAGCTCCAGACGTTACAGACCCATCTATGGGTCGTAAAACCTCTAGGGTTGTAATAGGGATCCCATAGAAAGTTCCAGAGACCCAGAAAATTGTCCAAAAGAGTACAAAAGGTCCTCTACGAGTTGTGCAAGCTTCTACGGGTCATAGAAGGTCTCGTAGTCGACCCTACCAGTAGTTTTAAAGAGGGATATTTTTTACTTTTCTCTCTCTTTTAAGCCTAAATATGTCAATTTTCACCTAATTAAACCCCTAGAACATACTAATTCATATCATTGACTTCAAACCTTCCAAAAACTCAAAACGTAGATTCAAGAGGCGAAGCTAGGGATTTCAAGAATTCTCTTCAATTCTTCTAAGAAACTAATTCCTCAGATATGTAAGGCCCTCCAAAATTTATCCTACATATGTTTTAGTATCTTTGACTACAAATCTCTACCCCAGAATCAAGCTTTTGAGTTGAAATCAGTTTTCCTCCATTACTAGTGAATTTCTTCATGATACTTGTTCATGCATATTTCTTGATAAAAATCTTGACCTTTACTAATTTTAGTACTAAGTTAACCTATGGAGACAAGATTTACAGTTATTGTTGTATTTGTGAGAACCATATGTCTATTTCATGAAAAGTTATAATGTTCACAGTCTGAGTTAAGTTTAAGGAGTACTTAAAGTCTTGTATTTGCAAGATAGTTGAGTAATACCATTATGTTTTTGAGACACTTGTAATGATACTATATTTCAGTCAAAAAACAGAGACAAATTGAGAAAAGTTTATGAAAAGCTAGAGTTGGGCTAAGTCCTAAAGCGGAGAAAGTAATATTTTGAGCAACAATATGATTTTAAGTATAAGCATTATAAAAGCTATTTTAAAATTAGTATTGAGCAATGATATGAGTGAGAGCACTAATAACTTGGACTTATAAACTACATTGCTATCGTAGGATAGGATTGTACCAAAAGTACAACTCCTCATTGCTACTGAGATGGCCTAGTTTTGGGATAAATCCACTCCCCTAGTTTTCATTCTTTACCTCGATAAAGTGTGATGGCTCTGGTAGCATGACAATATGCTGTATCATCACGAAGCACATAGTGGTGGTTGTCGGTTAGAGAAACTCCCCAAGTTAAATCAAACTAGTTTTTACATATAAACTTTCACCTTATGTGCTATTTCAGCATGTACTGCATTTATTACTTATGCTACTTTGTTTTGAGATATGTTTTGCATAGTGCCTTATCCCGAGTTCTCATTTTGGCCATTTTACATACCGTACATTTCATGTACTGATATCTTTAGTACCTACATAGTTTTATTATGCAGATGCAGGTGACAGAGTCCGTCAGCAGACGCTCCGTTGAGGAGCAGAAATCCGTCCAGCTATTGGTGAGGCCTCTTCTCAGTCAGAGGCTTTGAAGTCATCATCTACCGTGGGCCTTTCCCGATAGTTGTTTTAGATTAACCTAGTTAGAGGTTCCATAGACTATATGACAGGTGTTTCAGATCTCTTTTTCAGTTGATGTTGAGATGATTTTATTATTCAATTATTCAGATATTTCAGTACTCTTAGCTCATTATGATTATCCTTGTGCTTTATCATTTAAGTCTTTTGTTAAGTAAAGTAGCCAGACCAAGTGATTCACTTGGGACCAAAAATGGTTCTGGGTGCCGACCACACCTAGGGTTGAACTCGGTAGACATGACATACTTAGTATCAGAGCACAGAGTTCAAGAGTCCTAGGGAGTCTACAGAACCGTGTCTAGTAGAGTCTGTATATTGGTGTGAAGCGCACCACATCTATAATAGGGAGGCTATAGGGCATTAGGAAGTGTCACTATCAATTGTTATTCTCTCTCGTGCTTCAGAGTCTACATCTATTAAGTCCCTTCTAACTCGTTCGTTCACGCCTTGTTTTTCCAATCATGCCTCCAGTAGAGCTGTTGGACCAGCCAGGGGTAGAGGACGCCAAGCCAAGTAGAATGCAAACCAGCCTAAGCCAATTCCATAAGGACCTAGAGGTCCAATTATGCTTGTCGAGCAGCAATGTTAAGCGAACATCTCAAATGCTGAGCTCGGCTAGGTCATCCAAACTTTGGCACAGGTAGTCACTAAACAGGTATGTCGATAGGGAGATTGTAGGAATGATAGTTCAGATACCACCAGGGTACGTGAATTTTTAAGGATGAACCCACCTTAGTTCACAGGGTTAAATATGAAGAAGGATCCTGAGAACTTTATTAAGGAGCTCCAGAAAGTATTCCAGGTTATGTACACAGGTGATGCGGTGAGGGTTGCATTGGCTGCCTACCAGCTAAAGGGAGTAGCTAGACTATGGTTTGATCTTTGGAAGGGAGGTAGAGCAGAAGGGGCGCTAACTTTGAGTTGAGCAGTGTTTGAAGAGACCTTTCTGGGACAGTACTTTTCTAGAAAGTTGAGGCAGGCGAAAGTGAGGGAGTTTATGAATTTGAAGCAAGAAGCTATGAGTGTGCGGGAGTACAACCTCAAATCCACTCAGCTGTCCCGTTATGCTCCGACCGTGGTGGCAGACATGCGTACTAGGATGGATTTATTTGTGCCAGGGCTCTCTTGGATAACTAAGAGAGATGTCAGAAAGGCTATGCTAATAGGGGATATGGACATAGCTCGCTTGATGACTTATGTACAGCAAGTAGAGAAAGAGAAAATGCAGGATAGGGAGGAGTTTAGAAACAAAAAGGCCAAGACATCAGGCTAGGAGACAGGTAAGAGGGGGGTTGGAAATGGCAATCACTCATCCTTTCAACATAGGACATCTGGACCAGCACCTTCATTTGCTAGTGTACCTACACTGAGGGTCAGGAATGAGCAGGGATCACAACACTGTAGATTTCAAGGCAGCCAGTCACAGGGGAGCGTAGCTCAAGGATCAACTCGTTATCTAGTTTGTGGTAAGTGTGGCAGGTCTCATTTAGGTGAGTGCCTTGTGGACACAAATGGTTGTTTCAGATGTAGTCAGGTGGGACACTTTTTGAAGGATTGTCTTATGAAGAGGAAAAACACGAAAGATAACAGGTCTCAATCAATTTCTTCAGTAACACAGGGTAAAGAGTTCAGAGGGGTGCTACATCAGAAGTAGATGAGGTCACAAACCGTTTGTATGCCATGGCCACCAGACAGGAACAAGAGAACTCACCAGATATGGTTACTGGTATGCTCAATGGTTTTACTTATGATGTCTATGCATTGTTAGACCCAAGGGCCACATTGTCATTTGTGACTCTCTATGCAGCCACAAAGTTTGGGATCAGTCCAAAGTGTTTTATTGAGCCTTTTAGTATTTCCACTCTTATTTTAGAATCTATTCTAGCCCAAAGAATCTATAAGGGTTTTCCAGTATCAGTTTACCATAAAGATATATTAACTGACCTGGTTGAGTTAGACATGGTAGATTTTGACTTTATTCTAGGTATGGACTGACATCATGCTTGTTATGCCTCCATAGACTACAAAACAAGAGTGGTCAAGTTTCAGTTTCCTAATGAGCCAGTCTTAAAGTGGAGAGGTAGCTCAGTTTTTCCTAAGGGTAAATATATCTCATATATATCTCAAAGCCAGAAAATTAATTTTCAAAGGGTGCATATACCATCTAGTTAGAGTCAAAGATTACAGTGTCGAGACACCATCTCTTCAGTCAATACCAGTCGTGAACAAGTTCCCAAAAGTCTTTCTTGATGATCTACTCAGAGTCCCTCCTGACAGGGAGATAGACTTTAGGATAGATACCCTCCGAGATACTCAACCAATATCTATCCCTCTGTATCATATGGCTCCTTCAGAACTAAAAGAGTTGAAAATACAACTGAAAGACCTCCTAGATAAGGGTTTCATTAGATCAAACGTCTGACGTTGGGTTGCTCCAGTCCTTATCATGCGTAAAAAGGATAGTTCTCTTAGAATGTGCATAGATTATTGTCAGTTGAATAAGGTCACCATAAAGAATAAGTACCATCTTCCCAGGATTGATGACCTACTTGCCCAACTCCAGGGTGCTACTTGTTTCTCTAAAATAGACCTTAGATCGGGTACCATCAGCTTAAAGTTAGAGAAAGAGACATCTCTAAGACAACTTTCAGAACCTGCTATGGTCACTATGAGTCCTTGGTCATGTCATTTGGACTGACGAATGCACCAGCTATCTTCGTGGATCTTATGAATAGGGTGTTCGGGCATACCTAGATATGTTCATCATTGTGTTCATAGATAATTCCCTGATCTACTCTCGTAATGAGGAGGAGCATGCTGACCCCCTTAGAGTTATCCTTCAGACCCTTAAGGACCAATAGTTGAATGCCAAAATTTTCAAATGTGAGTTTTGGTCAACATCCGTGGCAGTTTTGGGTCATATTATTTTTGGCAAAGGCATTGTTGACACCCAATTTTGACCCTTCTTTCTTTTAATTCATTATTTTGAGCTTCTAAATTAATAACGTATCAAAATGTCTCTTTTACTACTATTTTTACTATTACGACTATAATAATTTTTTTTTCTTTTTCTACTCATCTTTTCGTTGTTGTCACATTTCTATAAGAACCACTAAATTATCTATTGTATTATTGAAATCACATTTATCATTTTCCACGCCTCTTCCCTTAAACTTTATATCGTCATCTTGTTTCAAGTTTTTTACGTATTAAATTAGTTGTAAGTCAATATTTACGATTTATATTTATCCTAAAACATTATCAAAAAGTCATAATATTAGTATTTAATTTTCTATGAACAAATTATATGTTACATTAGTTATCAACTTAGAAGCTCAAAATAATTAATTTAAAGAAGGAAATCGCCAATAGCCAAACTAAGCTCAAAATATGTTCTAGTGAGTAGCCTCATTTCTTTTAAAATCAATACTATCGGCAGCCCATATCTTACACTAAAATCAAGCCCAGAATCAAAGCCTAACATAACCTCCTAAAATATCTGAAATGCTTTTTTATGTATTAAATCAATAAGGGTTTGAAGACCCCTCCAGCAGCCTCAGCTGTACCCGTTCCTTTCTTCTATTTTCAGCAAAGCATGTCAACAATGCACAGAGTTAGGTATACCTTCTTCTCACAACTATAGTTTCAATCACGTGAATGCTCCAGCTATTCCCTATATCTGAGCTTGAATGGTCACTTTGACCAAATTCAAATACAAAATTTTAAAATCCCGCCCAAAATCTTTGCTCAGAGGTTGGAGATTTTCCTAGTACCTTCTCTTTTGGCCATTTGGGGTGTTGGTTTTTGCTTGCTGAAAATTACCTTAAAAGTCAATTCCTTTATCTGAAAGCTTAAAGCTTGCGTTGCTCTGTTTCATTTTTTTTTAAAAAAAAGATCCATTATGTTTCTGGTTATTCTTCTTCGATCGTGAGGAAGGATTCGAACGAGAAATTCGAGTAGTCAAGACCTACAGCCCAGTTCACTGCCCTGGAAAAGGTCAGTGTCAATCCCCTCTGTTGTTCTGTATTTTTTTATTTTATGTATAATGTTGGTTTATTTAAAAATTTGCTAGTACTATTTAAAGATCTATTCTGTTGTTAACAATCTCATAAACCATAAAAAGATTACTTATTCAAGTTAACAAAAGGTGGGACTAATTTAAAAGACTTTTTATCTCTGTTTTCAATGTCCAAGAAGACTCTTTTTGGCTGTGAACTCCCACCCAAATTACTGTGCAACAAATATGAAGGTGGTCATGTTTAACTGTTTGCTTGCTCGTGTTGACCTGTTTACTTATTCTTATTTTGGAATCAACATTAGCAAGCTTGAAAGAGCTATGCACACTTTGAGAGGAAACCAGTAAGTTAACCTGTTGAGCATGAGATTAGCCTTGTCTTTTCTTGCCAGATGTGTTCTTTTTTTAAATCTTTGAATTCCATCTTTATTATGTTCTTTGCCAAAATCACTAAGCAATGTCTATGTGAATGTGGTTGCTTATATTTCCAAATCCCTATTTAAGAGAAGCTATTCTGCATGCTGCATCAAAAGAGAACAATTTGTTCAAGGTTTTAAACCATGCTCCTTTAAGCATATTGATTAAGTTTTTTTTTTTTTTTTTTTTTTTTTTTTAATTATTATACTAATTGTTTGGAGTCACTATCTCATATCTACCTAACTGGAGTTGTCTTGGAATTTTATATCTGAAGGTGCGCATTCTTAGTTAATTTATAGAAGATATTGCTATCCTATGTCTTCTGTGTATTATTATATGTTCTTTGCACATGCCGCATTGCTTAAGAATTTCCTACTCCTAATCTTTTCCTCCTTTATTTCTCATGTACACTCGGGAGCAAATGGAGCCTCAATTCGAGACTCCCGCCAGTTGAAGTCTCATGGCTCGACACCATTATACCCATACATGAAATCATTACAAACATCTTAGAATGTCCAAATAGCAGGACATGCAAATTTGCTTCTTTTAAAGAATCGACCTTTTGTTTAAGCTCTAACTCGTCTTGAAATGTTTTTTTTTCAAACTAAATTACTTTTAAACAACAACAACAACATACCCCAGTGCCTCAAAAGGCTCTCGCTTATTGCGGGGTGAGGGGGGGTCGAATGTACGCAGCCTAACCCCTATATTTAAAAACATAAAGCGGCTGTTTCCAGATGACCCATGAGGAGCGTCGAAAGTT
>JAABOM020069012.1:0-38110 GCA_011800125.2 Solanum clarkiae | reverse complement strand
TTATCAACTGTTTCAGCTTTGATTGTTCACAATTGAATTCAACTGCTTTTTTTATTTTATAGCATTGAAAAAAAACCTTCCCAGTCAGTCTCTTCTTGGTCTAGTTCGGTTGATTAGACGAGAACACATCATCGAATCTTGTTAATCAATCTCTTTCCCTATTCATTACCACTTGGATCGAGAAGGTAAAACTAGACAAGTTCTAATGTTGGCTACCACACAAAATAAAGAAATTTGATTAATACATGCAAATAACCATTCTAAGAATTGCAAATAATCCAGGCTTATTTGGTTAGATCTTCATGGTTCCCACAACCCCAAGTTGTGGGTTTATCCACTCATGCTATGGGTAGATAAAGAAACTATGAATTGAGAAAACATAATTAATCTCTCACCCAAATAAATTGAAAAACAAGCAAACCCAATTTGTATTGAGAATCACAAGGTTGAAATATACAATAAATCCACAAGTGTATTCTTTTTTTCTAATATTTAGTCTCCCAGTGTAAACCCTAAAAATGCTCTAATTTTGTGCTCTCTCTAAGTCTGTTGTAATGCTCCTAAAAATAACCTAATTATATTATTTATAGTATTTACAGATAAGTCCCTAAAAATATTAGAAACATTGATCGGCATTTTCAACGGCTCACAGCTACGACTCATAATTGGGTTTAAGAGTCGTAATCGGGCTTTCGTGTTCAGCTTCTTGAATCTTGAACTTCACTGCTACGAAATATCTTCACGAGTCATAGTCTGGTCTACGACTCATATTGACCTCTCATAGTCCTCATCTGTATCTTTTATTCCTTCTCTGATCCTTCGCTAGAAATCTCCAAGAAACCCCTCAATACGACTCGTAGGGTGAACCACGAGTCATAAAGGGGTCTCGTGTTGTTGAACTTCAAATCCTTAGACTTTCATCCAACACTGGAAATCTTCATGAAATTACCTTTACGACTCGTAAAAGGTCTTGTGACTCATAAAGGGTCTCATATGTCCTCAGAAACCCAAAAAAGTCTGCAACTTTCCCAAGATCATGTTAATCATGTTTTCTTGCAAAAACAAACACATGAAAACAACAAAATTCGCATTAAGAACACAAAATCCCAAGTTTTACGCATCAAATGTGCTGTATTTTGGTAGCACATCAACACCCTCAACTTATAATTGTTGCTTGTCCTCAAGCGACAATTCAATATATATAGATAACATAGCAACACACAGTCATCAACCCAATGGCATATATCATATTCAATCCAAGCTTCGGTACCCACACTAACTTTTCAAAACAAGATTAGACAACTATTTAGTAAACTAAAGCAGATTTATGCATTTGACAAAACTACCACGGCAAGCAAAGGAATATCAACCGTCCACAATCACTGAGCAAGTCAAGTGCTAACAATGCAATACAAATACCCTCACAGAAAGAACTCCCATTTTAACACTCAATGATGATTTCAAATTCAGTCTTGGGACTAAACAAGAACACTCACTCTAAAAAAAATATATTCATGCATGATGACTAATATCATAGGCTTGCTCATATACTCATGACTCATACTTTTAACTAAGTGGACCAGGATCACTTTAGGACTTTCTAGGCTTGTAACGTAGGCTCAGGGGCTTTGGTATGACATTTTGGAAAAATAGTGACTAGAAGCCATTCTTAAACTATGTAGTCAACACTTTCACCCCACCAACTCCATCACTACCACATTTTCTCCCTTTTTTTCAACATTCAAGCTTTTTTGGGTATTTTCTTCCCATGTTTTAGCTTTTGCCTCATTTTTACACCTCATTTTGCTTTTGATCTCAATCTAAGGCATCTTTTTTCTTTTTCGTATACCCCATACATGATTTTCTTCTTTTTCTCCTACTTCCCAACTCACTACCTTATTTTTGTGATTTTGCCCTTACATCGGCCACCCTTAATTTAGGCTTTTAGCCTATTTTGAAGTATACAATATCTATTCCCTAAAACAGGGTCACTTTTGGTAGCCACCCTCAACTTAGGATTTTTTCCTCAATCAAGGTTCACAATGCTCAAGGAAAGACTAGGGCCAAATTCAAGGTTTATCACTAGACAAGGTTAGGCTGATTAGGTGTTTTTTTTAAATGAATTGGTTCATGTAAGGTTCAAATATTTAGAACAAGGGATAAAACATCATTTGATTGTTATTTTAAGTTAAAGTGGACTAATTAAAGAACAAAGGCCTAAGATCCCTTCCTAATCCATTTAATCTATAATCTAACTTAGAATAACAGGATAAATTCTGAATTAGCACAAAAATGCACGAATCTGGCAAAATAAGCTCACACTCACATGGCATTGCAATAATTATCAACAAGCAACTCACAGATCATGCTTCATATCTCAATTACCCTCACTTATTAGAACAACTATTGCCAAACACCCAAACTTGCATGATTGCCATTTAATTACTAATCAAAAAATTTATTTTTTGGTAGGTATCAATTTTAAAAACAAAACAAAGAAAACGTGCTATATACCACAAGTATTAGTATTATAGACTACAAATATTATCTAAACATCCTAAATGTGCTGGTTCAACAAAAAATAAATATCCACGAGGAAAAAGAACACAGGCATGAAAACCTCGGGAATAAAATTTGGGGTAGTTATGGACCATAAGCTACTCAGACTTCACCAAGACCCATAACTACCCACACCCCATTGATGAAGTTGTGCATTGTCCTCAATGCACCAAATCAAGAAAAAATATAATAGTAGGGGTCAAAAAACATAACTTGGCACCTAATTGCCAGTCTGTGGTTGAGTCTGGCCATCCCCTCCTACGGTGTAGCCTTCTTAACTGCTCCACTATGTCTAAATAGGCCAATACCCATCGCTCTATCATGCTCCTGGGCTAGACTCAACTCCTCCTCTTGCCTCAATGACCTCAAGACCAGCCTAAATTCATCCTCCGCACCCACATCATCCTCATCACTTGCATAACTCTCATCAATCACGAGGCGCTTTGTACGTACATTTCCCGCAACAAGGTCCTCATCTATGCTAGGACTCTTTTTGAGGGAAGTCTGTGGAGGCTCTGTGAAGGCAAACAAATCAAATAGCGGCTCCGTAGGTGAAGACTTTGGTAATGCCATAGGCGCCGTAAGTGAAGTTGTCATGTCAGACCTAAGCTTCACAATCGCCTCATGTATAGTTGATAAATATGAAGGCCGGGCCTCAGCTATCTTTTTCTGCACCCGGTCCTCAAAGGCATCGATATGGGCATCCACCGTAGAAATATGCTCCTGAACAATAGATATGGTGAATGCCTTGCATCGCTCATCTGAGTCCACAACAGTCTGCCGAACCTATAACCTAAGCTGTTGAATAAGCTAAGACAACTGGGCCTCAGCCCGTGATAGACGCTGCGCCATGGCCTGATTCAAAACAGCAGACAACATAAATCATGCTCGGTGTAAAAGTCTGTGAAGTACTAGCCTCTAGTGCATGAGCAACGACTGCTTCAGACTGCTGGGGTTTCTCATCAGTAGTAGCAGCTGTAGTAATAGTAGTGGCTGTCGGCTAACACTCAGGTGGTGACTCTAGAGAAAACATCTCGGGCATAGGAGGAGGCTACGTCCTCTAAAGTGCCACAGGGTTCAAATAAACCTTTATCAGGCTGGGCTCTAGAGTGTGCTAAGCTGCAACTAGATGATCTAGATGATGCAATATCTCCACCTTTGACTTTAGACAGTCTTTAAATCAGAACTGGAAATGGGATGGAGGTGGCCTGCTTGAGCATCGACTCATGAATCTGCTCTACTTTAAGTCGAGCCCAACCAATGTCATAACCAACCAAGATACTGACAATCAATGTCGCTCGCTCTGGTGTGAGTGTGTTATTCACTAACGTGGGCCAAATGCGAGATCTAACAACCACCCACCAAAATTTGGCGGGGAACGAGAGAGAGGCTTTAACAATACCCTCCATGTGGGTGGTAACCCAAGCAGGCTCTGGACCCTACTTAGCAATGTGACCAACCACCCATCTCAGCAACTCTGTTCTCTATACCAGATCCTTTGAAATCAATGCGGTTCTAGCTTGCGTCAAGCTATAATCGAACTTAGCTGATGCTCTTGGGGCTCGGTACTCTGGACCAAAAAGTACATAGTAGATCGTTTCTTCTAAAATATAAACCCGCTTCCCTCTAACTAGTACCTCTCTCAATCTTAGCTGTGCGAGAGGCTTCTTCCTCTTGGGAAGATCACGAAGAATAGTGACTTCGTAAGCTGTATACAATTCCCATACCAGAATCGGGGCATATCATCCAAGCTTATCTTTCAACCACTTGAGCCTATATCATGTTATCATGTCCTTCAGTCCTGGGATATGGCTTAATCCATCATCAATAACCCGGGGCTTCTCATATATCGAATGGGTAGGATTGCCCTGCTCTTTAAGCTGCATGCCTTCAAAAAAATGGCCTCCATCCTATCGACACCCCACTGATGAGTACGAACACCGATGGTGAAGAAGATGATGGTGCGACTGAGGATTCTTCATCTCTTCTATCTTGGGAGCTATCCTCTAAACTCAGCTTATCTCTGGACCAGGTCATTTGGGGCATGCTACTCTCCGTCCTCTCACTACCTTCCTCATCAAACTAACAATTTGATCCTGAGTCTAGGAAGCTCTAGCAGCTGTTACTCTAGTCTGTCGTACCCCAGCCTTAGGGTCTGATGATACATCATGGATCTCAAGGTACCCACTCGGCTGGTGGGTCTGCTTATGATCAGTCGGCTCATCGATGAGCTTCCTCCTAAACTCTTCAATTATAGAGCATTTTCTTTTCAAGGCCATATTTCCTACAAATAAAAATAGATTAAACATAATTAGCCCCTGCAATTAAGAAAGAAAAAGCAAAAATTGAATTGGATCAGTTGCAAAAGGGTAATAAGAGGACCAGTTACAAGTCATAGTTAGAACTAGGAGTCGTAAAGTAGTCCTTGGTCGCAGAAGCAATTAAACAACAACAAGAGAACATAAATAAGGGTAAAGGAGCCAAGGGAGTCTTTCATAGCTTAAAAACATACAAGTGTCAAGAGAATCAAGCTGAAAGCATCATTACATCACTTGTCCAATAACACCTCTAGAATTGAGCGGCGGCCAAGACAACTTTGCAGGCTCACCCTTATAGTAAAAACCATATAATAAAAGAAAGAGAGTCTTTGCATAACATAAGATTAAAAGATATCATCCTCGGAGTTGAGGACTTACCAAACTTGCCTGAAGAGATAGTAATAGCCACGCGGAGGTAAGTGATCAAGGGGAGCTCCGGTTCCTATATAGTAACATCATGTTGGCATAGAGTATACGTTAATACGTTTGAATGTACTAAGCATGTAGGATGCAATGCAGTAGGAGATAGGAAACATAATTGAAATGCATAATTATAAGCAAGAGATAGTATATTAGCAACATGGCATGCGTGAACAATGCTTGAAGTAAAACATGCTTATATAGAACATATTACATATTTAGGAATAGACCAAGCAACTTAGTACTTGGAATTCAAGGCATGCCACCCGCTTGGAAGGTGGATGAGGTACATACCCCTCATCTTTGGTAGTATGAGATTTCCACCACCCGACAAGGTGGATGAGTTACATACACCTCATATATGGTAGTACGGGATTGCCACCACCCGACAAGGTGGAAGAGGGACATGCCCCTCATCTATGGTAGTATGGGATTGCCACCACCCGACAAGGTGGATGAGGTACATACCCCTCATCTTTGGTATGATCAACTTGCAACACTATAGATACTTTCCATAATAACAACTCATATATACACTCCTTTCATCATTATAAAGTCAATTAACTCATATACCATGCATTAGGCTTTTAACAACTCAAGATACCTTAACCGAGCATTATATTAATCATTTGGTGGGTGTGTAATGCTAATATAAAACCATGCAATTCAAGAGTGAAAACATGCACGAAAACTTGAAGTAAATCAACCTACCAATACTTGGTTATACCCTCATGCAATATACATTGAAACCCTTCATCAAATATGTAAATAGATCATAGATTCATAGCTCAAAACATGCATAAACAACCACAATTTTAAGAGACCCCAACATAGTTCATATTCAAATTCATAATAAGTAAGACCCACAAGTAAATCAACTTAGAAACATGCAATTTATGTAAAAAGAAAGGTTGAGTACCATGGATGAAAGGATCTAATGGTTGAAACCCACATACCTCAACTTTGGAGGTTTCCTTGATGAAGATCTGATTGAGAACTTGAAGCTTGAATGAAATCCTTAGATCCAGAATGAGATTGGGACACTTGAATTTGAGTGAAATATTTGTCTATGTATTTGAGAAGGCTTTGGGGAATGTTTTGTATGATATAAGGTTGAAATATGACTAAGTATAGGTGTCACATAGGAAGGCTTAGGCCATTAACCCTAAAGACTTAGGCCAAAACTGAAAAACTGGCAACGAAATACATTGCTCCGCGACGGGTCCGCTTGGCGTCCAATGTGAACAACCTCTGGAAGTGAAATTTTTGCGAAAACTAAATTTTGCTACAATTGCTCTAGAATCGAGGCTAAGCCCATTTCCCAGTCAATTTTGCTTCCTGATTTAGAATATGAAGTCATAGTTTTGATATCACGCATTAATTGTGAGATATATGAAAATTACAATTATGGGCATTTCTGAGGCACATTTTTGGGCACTTTTTGGGGTCGTTTCAGGAAGGTTGTATGAGACCTAACTACGACTCGTAATTTGATTTACAAGTCATAAACTAGTTTTGTATAGAGTTCCAAGGAGTAAATTCAAACAGGCAAGAGTCTACGAGACCTGAATATGAGTCGTACAGTGACATATGAGTCGTAGAAGGTCTCGTATGATGAATACTCAGAAATTCAATTCACTGTAACTTCCCATGAGGGGAAATTATGACTCGTAGACTTATCTACGAGTTGTGAAAGACTCTTGTGAACTAGAAACTACAGGTACCTGAACTACCGTAGTTTATCACACAGACCCTATGAAAAATTCAAGCACTATCCTACCAACATCAAAGCAAGCATATGAACACTCATATATTAAACACATAATAACCTGCACCCCAAACATGATTTCACAAGTTCACCCCATCGAAAGAGATATAGTATCAATACTCTATCCATTCATCCTTCCCACTGGACTCTCACAAGATCGTGCATCAATACTAATACCCATCAATCCATCATACATAGACTCTTTTATATCAATCAGTGACACACAAAATAAAGGATTTAATGGACATAATAATGAACAACCAAAAGTGCTCTATTCTTGATTCCACATTCAATTTATCAATACAATCAAAAGTAACCCTACTTCAAATTCACAATTCTCATTTAAGCAAGAATAGCTAGATTAATCCCTAACTTATGCATAATCATCAACTCAAGCATTCACAAATAAGGAACATGATACCATAGGCACAATCAACAATATCAAAGCTATAACACTTATTTAAGAGCCTAAATAATTGGTTCAATTGATGAAAATCCTAATCTCTCATTCACATACACCAACAATCCATGCTAATAATCAAGCCCATAATAATCATCATCATAATCAAACCTTGACAAGGCAAGTTCAAGGATCAAAGTGTAATCATGAACTTACCACAAGTGATGATAGACTTAAAGAAGAGAGAGAAAATGAGTAGGCAATAAACCCTAGGTGTGGTCGAAATTTCTTACCGAAAAACACCCACTGCAGTCAGAAAAGTGAGCTGAAAAAATGGAAGGGTGGAGAAATTTTGATAAATTAGGGTAAAAGTGGGGTCAAAATATTTTGTCCTCCCTTTTATACTTTACTATGTCAATGTTTTAAAATTACAAGATCGTGTCTACGAAACCCCGATTATGAGTCGTAGCTTGGTCTACGACTCGTAAGTCCTGGTCTTATAGATCACTCAATACTTAGAAAAACTCAGAAACATACTTGGGTTCCACAAACCCCATTCACGACTCATAGTTTGATCTACGAATCATAAAGTTGGCTCATGGGTGGAGTGTACACTATTCATGCTTACTGAAGTTTTCTATGAGATAAGGTTACGATTCATAAAGTACAATATGATTTGTAAACCTAGTCTTAGAACCTGTATCTAGTGCAGTTCTCAACAAAATCTGTAATCTTTGTCCATTACCTGCATATTCTTCACAACATGCATTTTCACCATATATGCAACAAAAACCATGTCAAAAATAACAAGCAAAACACAGTCAAATAACTACCTAAGAATCCACAAATTGAAAATAAACACAAAACCAAGCTAAAACATAAAAATTTCTTGGGTTGCCACCCAAGTAGCACCTGATTTATTGTCACGGCATGACTTAAACATCTTGAGTACTTAGACTTCCTCAATTTCCCAAACTTCACTTTTCAATTCATCCAGATGCTTTATAGATTGGCAGATATCAAAAATCACTTTTTCATCATTCACCCTAAATCTGAGTTGACCAAGGTCCATATCCACCAGGGCTAACCCCGTGGCTACAAAAGGTCTCCCAAAGATAATAGGGACTTCAAAATCAACATCACAACAAAGAATCACAAAATCCGCAGGGAATACGAATTTGTGCACTTTTACCAACCATAAAAAATTATCCCTTTTGGTTTCTTGACTGTTCTATCCTCCATTAACAACCGCATCTTAGTTGGAGTAGGGGCACCTAAACCAAGCTTCTTAAAAATTGCAAGAGGCATCAAGTTGATACTAGAACCCAAATCACAATGTGCTCTTACAAACTCGACATCTCCTATAGTGCTTGGCATAATGAAAGCACCTAGATCTTCATGTTTTTTAGGCAATGACTTAGTAGTGATAGCACTATAATATTGAAGTTCCTGAGAAAGCTCTTGACTCACAGTCCTGTTCTTAGTAACTAAGTCTTTCATATACTTTCATAACCCAATATTTTCTCTAAAGCTTCAATCAAAAGGATGTTGATGGACAGTTGCTTAAGCATAGAGAGGAAGTGTTTGAACTTTCCTTCCTCCTCCCTCTTCTTGAATCTTTGAGGGAAAGGAGGAGGAGGCCTTGGGATAGTCTTATACTTTTGTGGCTGTTCAACCGCTTCACCTACCCCATCCTCGACATAATCTTCTCCTTCAACCACATTCTTATCCACATCTATCTTCTCGTAAACATTATCTACCTTAACCGACATAGGAGGATCGATGGTACTTTTGCCATCTCTAGTCATAACTGCCATACATTTCCCTTCAGTCTTTGGATTTTGAACTATATTGCTAGGCAATATACCTTTCTGACGCTGATTCAATTGAGTAGAAACTTGACCCAATTTGTTACTCAAGCTGATTAATAGCCATCGAAGAGACTCTATCTTTTGATTAATGCTTGAAATATTAGACTTCATTCCCATTAGAGTTTCATCTTTGGTCTCATCCTTCCTCAACATACAGTCAAACATCTCGTCAATTCTAGAATTACTTGTACCTGCATCTCGGTTATGTGGTGGCACATATGGACCATTCCTAAAACTATCTCTTCCACCCAAATCAGCTTCAGGACCCTTATTCCTCTTATAATAACCACCTCGATTATCTCTATAAGCTCCTTCTCTATTGCAGTTCCGACCTTGGCGCCAATAGTCTGAATTGGACCCTTGGGTAATGGTCTGAAAATCCACCACTTGATCACTCACAAATCAAGCACCCTTATCATAATAAGACTCATCAGACATGGGTGCACATGGAGGTTGGTGGACTACCGCATTCAGTCTTTCCTAATTTTTCTTAATCACCATATCCATGCTTGTGTGGAGTTAAGCAAGTAAATAAATGATTTCCTTATTGATTTTAACTTTCTCTGAACCAACATTAACAATACATGAACTCTTTATAGAAGCTCTCTCCCGTTGTTCCTATGCATGATTAGTTTTGAGCACTTGTTCCATCCGTTCGACAATTCTTGTGGAAGGTTGATCGAAAAACATGCCCTCATTATAGTATCAGCACAAGCTTCACTATTATCATCCAGGACATGATAAAATATCTCTACCAAAGCATCATTTACGATATTGTGGTCTAGGACACTTCTCAAGCACTTAATAAACCTCTCCCACGTAGTACTGATTAAATCACCTGGAAGTTGCTCAAAATTGTTGATTTGATCTTTTAACTTGAGCTTCTTTGACCTCGGGAAGTACCTTTCAAAAAAGGCCTTTTGCAAATCCGCCGAACTAGTGATTGAACTTTGTTGGAGCTCAGATAGCTACAACGCTGCATTGTCTGTAAGAGACAATAGGAAGACTCATGGCCCAATAGCATTCATAGATAGATTCTGTGTTCCCATCATATTCCTACAAACATATGCAACATTGTGCAAGTGGACATGTGGATCCTCTGACAGTAGACTAGAAAATAACCCATGATTTTGAAGCATTTGGAGTAACCCACTAGAAACAGTAAACTTTGTGTTGGTCGGTAAAGGTGGAAAAATAGCCCCCGGTGACATCTATAGCCATAGGTTTCAATCTATATTGATTCCATCAAAAAATATTATCATTGAAATCCTTAGGATGTGGAACATTCTCCAAAGGAGGTGGGTTTACATCTCTATCATCCATATCATCATTCTGATTCACAGCTTCATTATGCGCGATATTGGCATTTGCTTGAGCCATTCTTCTTGTAACTCGTTGGATCTCTAGATCAATTGGAGATAAAGGATTGCCTTGACTCCTTGTGTTGAGCATACAATACCTAGTATACCTTGCAAAGACACAAAACCTAAACAAAACAAAAGTGAAATACAAGGGAACTAAGAAATTAATATTTGAGTTATACTACTAGTGAATTCAATCAAAGTCTCGTCGTATTCCCCGACAATGACACCATATTCATTGATCACGCTCAAGTTACACCTCTCTTTTAAGGAAAAAGAGCTCATTGTCAAAGTAATAAACCTAACCAAGGTTAGGGTCGAATCCCACAGAGAATACAGAGAATTTCCAAATTGATTCAGCAATAAACAATTAGAGTATTAACTAACTCAATTTCCCAAGGGGGGAGGGTTGTAATGAGATAAGAAATTAAACTAAACTAAATAAAATGGAAGACAATCAGTGATGAAGAGCAACTTGGGTATTATGTTCCCCATGTTAACTAACTCAACATCCTCGGATATTACAATTCTCAACTAGAATATCACATGTAGGATGGTAATTTAAGTTCTTCCAACCCTTTATTCAAAGGTGAAGGCCGAATTTCACTATGGTACTTGGCCCATCTCCACAGTGTGATACACTTACTATTACTTATAGTCCCAGTCAGCCTCCCCTTGGTCCAGTTCGGTTGATTAGATGAGAACACATCATCGAATCCTGTTAATCAATCTCTTTTCCTATTCATTACCACCTGGATCAGGAAGGTAACACTAAACAAGTTCTAATGTTGTCCACCACTAGAAAATATGAAAAATGAAGAAATTTGATTAATACATGAAACTACCCATTCTAAGAATTGCAAATAATCGAGGTTTATTTGGTTAGATCTTCATGGTTCACATAACCCCAAGTTGTAGGTTTAGCCACTCATGCTATGGGTAGATAAAGAAACTAAGAATTGAGAAAACATAATTGACCTCTTACCCAAATAGATTGAAGAACAAGCAAAACCAATTTGTATTGAGAATCATAAGGTTGAAAGACACAATGAATCCACAAATGTATTCTCTTCTCCAATATTTAGTCTCCAAGTATAAACCTTAAAAATGCTCTTATTTTGTGCTCTCTCTTTAAGTCTGTTGTAATTCTTCCTAAAAATAACTTAATTATACTATTTATAGTATTTACAAACAAGTCCCTAAAAGTATTAGAAAAACTAATCAGCGTCTTCTACGGCTTACAGTTATGACTCATAACAAGGTTTAGGAGTCATAATCGGGCTTTTGTGTTAAGTTTTTTGAATCCTTGAC
Source organism: Solanum clarkiae (assembly GCA_011800125.2). Lineage (NCBI taxonomy): Eukaryota > Viridiplantae > Streptophyta > Magnoliopsida > Solanales > Solanaceae > Solanum > Solanum clarkiae. Next base: position 26,102 of record JAABOM020069012.1, on the reverse strand, counting down.
TTCACTGCTATGAAAGAACTTCACGAGTCATAGTCTAATCTATGGTTCATATTGACCTCTTGTAGTCCTCATCTGCATCTTTTAGTCCTTCTTTGAAAATCTCCACGAAACCCCTCAGTAATACTCGTAGAGTGAACTACGAGAGGTAAAGGGTCTCGTGTGGCTAAACTTCAAATCTTCAGACTTTCATCTAACACTGAAAATCTTCACGAAACTACTTTTATGACTTGTAGAAGTCCCTACGACTCATAAAAGGTCTTGTATGTCCTCAAAAACTAGAAAAAGTCCGCAATTTTTCCAAAATCATGCTAATGATGTTTTCCTGCAAAAACAAACACAAAAACACATAAAAGCCACAAAAGTCTCATTGAAAACACATAATATCCCAAGTTTTAGGCATCAAATGTGTTTTGGTGGGTATCATTTTTCAAAAAAAAAACATAAAAACATGCTATATGCCACAGATATTAGTACTATATGCTACAAATACTACCTAAATATTTTAAACATGCCAGTTCAACAGAAAATAAATATCCATGGGGTAAAAGAACACATGTAAGAAAATTCAAGGAATAAAAATTGGGGTAGTTATGGACCCAAGCTACTCATACTTCACTAAGTCTGATAAATACCTATGTCCCATAAAAAAGTTGCATTTTCCCCAATTCACACAGACAAAGAAAACTAAAGTATAAGGGGTCAAAAATGATACCTTGGCGCCTAAGTGCCGGTGTGTGGCTGAGTCTGACCATCCTCGCCCTGCGTGGTGGCCACCTCAGTAGTAGCACTCTGTCCAAAAGGGCCAACACCTCTTACCCTCTCGAGCTCTCGAACATGTTGTCTCTCCTCCTCCTGTTCAGTCAACCCCACACGTTAGCGTATGACATCATCATCATCATCTGTGAGGGGTCTCTTCTTGTCACAGCCCAAGCCTAGCGCCTAGACGTGACATGAAAATGGGAACCCAAAGGGTCCCAAACAAGCCTCTTAGCATATCAATCACACATCTTTGGTCGCAGAAGCAAAGTAAACAACAAAAAAGAGATGATATAAAAAGGGAAGCGGGACTAAAGGAAGTCTTTGATAATCATAAAAGCATAAAGAGTCAAGAACATAGCATACATACATCATAATATTCTAACAACACCTCTAATAGAATGGAGTGGAGGCTAAGACACTGAAACGACCCAAAAAAATGCACAAAAATGTGCCTCGAAAGTGTAAGAAATTATAATTTCTATATATCTAATAATGCATACATTATTCTGAAAGTTTGACTTTATATTCTTTTTTAGGGGGAAAAATTGAGTGGGGAATGGGTCTAACCCAAATTTTAGAGCAATGTAGTAAAATTTGAATTTTCAAATTGATCTAAAAAACAATGTAAGTGCATGTTCCTTCCGTGACACGCTCTAGTGGTAAAATTGTCCTAATTTTTGACTTCGGTCCAAGACTTTTAAGTTGGGCCTAAGGGTCCTCATACGTGAAAATACCTATTCTTAGCCTTATTTCACCCTCATATCATTCTTAACATTCCCCAGTATCCTCTCAAAACTTAGACTCATATTTCACTCTAAATTCAAGTCCCAAAACTCAAGACCAATCTTAAGGATTTGTTCAAGGATTTCATTCAAGCTTTAAGTCTCCATCTCTAATCTCTTTCAAGGGTTATCCAAAGCTAAGGTATGTGTGTTCTTTCATGGGTTCCTTTCACCCATGATGCCCAAGCTTCCTTTTCCCCAAAATTGCATGATTTAAAGTTGATTTACTCATGGGTCATAATTATTATGAAAATCGCTGCACACTATCTTTGAGCTTATGAAATTATGACTGTTTTACCATGTTTGGAGCTATGAATCTAAGATCAATTGAAAGGTTTGTTGAAGGGTGATGATGTCACGCTCCAATAAGAAAGCGATTGCTGTCAGCAATTAACCTAACCGAAGGTTAGGATCGAATTCACAAGGAATGCAGGGTTTGACTACAAGAATTCACTATCAATTATTTCAAGTATCGATAACTAAAATCTCTAAATAGAGGAGGGTTTGTAATTCAAGAACAAAATAAAATAAACACTGTACTACGATGCAAAAAAATACTCAATTTTAGGGACGACTTAGGAATTGTGTTCCCCATGGTTCGTTGACTCAATTACCCTACGTAACATAACTACAATTGGAATTAGCACGCCGGACGGTAACTTGGGTTCTTCCAGCCCTCTTGTGAAGGTGAAGGTCGAATTTCACCATGGCGCTTGGTCGGTTACCATGACCTGCCAACTAACCTTTACCTATTATCCCAGTCAACCTCCCCTTGGTCAGGTTTGGTTGATTAGATGAGAACACATTAATCAAATCCTATCATCCACTTCCCTTTTCCTATTCGGCATTACCTTGGTCGGGATCATGATAGTAGGCGGGGTTCGGTGTTGGCTACTAGCAAACAAGAATCATAATGAAGGGAAATAAATAACACATACAAAACCCCAATCATAGAAATGCAATAAATCTAGGTTATCTCAGGTCAAATACCCATGGTTCCCACAACCCCAAGTTGTGGGTGCTTAGCTATTCATGGCTAAGGCAAAACTGACAAAAATACAAATAAAAGACATAATTCAAAATTTTACCCAAAGCAATGAAGATTGAAGACACGACAAGTTGCAAATCACAAGGTTGATAGATTTATAATAAGCACAAGGTGAGATTTGCAATCCCCAAAATAGGGTCTTCCAAGAGAAAATGATAAACTAAGCTAAACACCTAAAAATTTTCTTGAGAATATATTCAAAGATGATAAATCCTTCTCTCTTTTGAATCCTCTCAATAAAATCCTAATTCAAACTATTTATAGTATTTACAAAATAACCCTAAAAATTACACAGAAAAGGCAGGTGGGAGCTGGTACGCCTCACAGGTACGACTCGTAGGATAGTCTACGAGTCGTAATCGAGGTCTCGTATTAGGTTCTTGGCATGTTGAACCTAACTGATATGACCTATTAATACGAGTCGTTGCTTGGGCTATGACACATATGCTCCTCTTGTAGTCTAGGCCTTCAGTGTTTGGTCCAATATTTTGGCTCTCAGATTCCTTCTATGAGTACACCCACACGAGTCGTAATGAGACCTATGACTCGTAGGGTAGCCTCGTAGGGTTCACCTCCACTTAGCAGATTTCTGATTTTTAGTCTCTGTTTCTTGCTATGATAGCATCTTTTGACTCTTAGCTTGGGCTACGACTCGTAGGTGACTTCATATGTCCTATGCTTCAGTAAAATCTGCAACTTTTCTCCAAAATCATGCCAACCTAACTTTTATGCAAGAACAACAAAAACACACATAAAAACCATAAAAGATTGCATTAAGAACTCACAAAATCCCTTGTTTTAGGCATTAAATGTGTTGTATTTTGGCAGCACATCAACACCCTTAACTTAAAAATGTTGCTTGTCCTCAAGCGACAACTCAATCTACGCAGACAATGAGAAATACATAGTAGCTATACCAATGGTATATGCATCTTTCACTCTAATCCAGGTAGCCCACTATGATCGTCAAAACCAAATTGTAAAGCTACTAAGCACAACAAAATCCACAATCACTGGTGCGGCCATATGCTAATCAAGTAGTGTAATGCCCTCACAGAAAAGAAGTCCCTCTTACTCACTCAAGAAGCAATTAGAATTCAAGGGCTGAGACTGAGGAAGCATTCTCATTCTCACAATTGAAATTCATGCACACTGACTAACACCATAGGCTTGCCTCTATGCTCACCTTCTGGCTTGGTGATAAAGTGGATTTGGATCACTTTAGGACTTATGGGCTTGTAACATAGGTTCAGGGGGCTTTGGTATGGCATTTTAAGCAAGTAGTGACTAAAAGCTATCCTTGAACCAAGTTTACCAACACTTGTTTGCTTCCATCACCCAACACTTTTCATTAAATCCACCCTTATTCTCCTATTTCAAACTTTTCTCGAGAGCTTCTTTCTATTTTCAGCTGTGCCTTATTTCTGAACTCAATTCTTGGTACTTTTTCTCAATTCAAGAAACTTTTCTTTTCTTTTTCTTCACTTGGCTTATGATATTTCTTTTCCCAACTGACTACCTCATTGTTATTACTTTATCACAATAAGGGACACCTTCAACTTAGGCTTTTAGCCTGAGGTGAAATACACAATATCTATTCCTCAAACTAGGGTCACAACTTGTAGCCACCCTCAACTTAGGCTTTTAGCCTCTATTTAGGTTCACATGTTCAAGGATAGACCACGGCCAATATCAAGGTATTTTATCAAAAGAGATTAAGCTAATAAGGTTTCAAGAAAGAATGAGTACATTAGAGGCTCAAAAATTTGGAACAAGGGATTCACTTACTCATTTGATAGGTCATTTAGGCTAAAGTGGGTTCGCTCAAAGAATAAAGTCCTAAGATCATTTCCATATCAACCACTTCACCAAAACAATCTTAGAGTACTAAGGCAAGTTCTGAGTCCATACAAGATGCATGAATGTGGTAAATTAAGTTCAAAACACACATGGTATTGTACCCACAATCAAGTATAGACTCATAGGTCATGCTTTAAGCCTCAACATACCTTTATATTATCCAAACAAACATCACCAGATCATCAAAATGGATGAATGCATCAATAATCACAACATTAAAAATTTTGAGGGTACCAAGTTCTTCAAATCATTCAAAAAGCATTTAAAGACTATGTATATGCCAACAGATAACACTACTATGAATTTACACATTATCTACACAACATAAACATGCTGGTTCAATAGAAAAGTAAGCATCCACAAGGAAACAGAATCACGATAAGAAAACCTTGGGATAAAAAATATGGGAAGTTATGGACTCGAGTTACTCAGACTTCACCTTAATCCATAGCTTCTCACACCCCACCAAAATTGGATACCTTGTCCTCAAAGTAAAGACAAGAACAAAAATCAAACACGATGACATAGAAGTATATATATACATACATTAAAAACTAAAAACTAACATCTAGAATATAAGTAAGAATAACATCCAACAAAAAAATACTTAAACGAATTCAAAAACCAACAAAATAAAGAAATTTTCCAACAAAATAACAAAGTATCTATAATGACAAAATAAGAACTGGGGTCAAAAGAAGTCAAACATCATGGTACATCAAGCACAAGTGTCTGGATGGCCAGCAGGGTCCTGGGTCACTATCTCTTCCTTAACAATCTGGGTCGTAGCTGTATGTGAACTATCCTATCCATGTGAATATTGCTGCTCCCTATCTCTTTATATGGTTGCCAACAGGATCGACTCTTTTGCACCACCTCATCCGGTATCGGCTCCTCCACCAGAGCTACGTCATCAGGCCGGGGCCTCTTCTGGCTTATCTTTGGATCATTTGTCTAGAAGGCCTTCTTTCCATGAGTATGCAGGCACTCTACTAGCTAGTCAAACACCTCTTCACCCACTGGTGCTACCTCTGGGACTGCAACAGGGGCTATTAACATCTGTAATAGGTAGATCTTGAACTTGGCCAACTCCTCAATCACCGTGCTCATGTCAGCAGGGCTAGCGCCCTCAAGTCTCCATTAGACTCTCGCCTCAAATGCATCAACTCGAGCATCCACCACTCTGGCTCTCTTATCTACCAATGCACGAGTGAATGCCTTCATCCTCTCCTCCGAGTCCCTCATGGTTTTGCTGACCCAAGGTCTGACTTGTGCTGCCAAAGCCTGTAGCCTGGACTCTACCATAGACACCCTGTGTTATAGTTCCTGAAAAGAAACAACAAAGATAGTAGAATCAACCTGTAATGTAGATGTTGTTGGTGCTGGTGTACTGGAGGATAGTGTGGACTTCTATTTTAAAGAGTGGCGTAGGCAGTATAGCAGCTGAAGTAGTACCAGTGGCAGCTGGTGGTACACCCTGAGTCTGGGGCTCTACCAAGAATGACTCTAGAATGGTTGGAGGAGCTTCTCATGGTAAGGCCACCGAGTTCTCGTCAACCTTAATCAGGATGGGGTCCGTGGTGCGTGTGGCCTCTATGTATTTGTCCCGATAGGGGTCAATAGGAACACCCACTGCACTGTACAAATGATAAAGTAAAACAGGAAATGGTAGTAAGGTGTTCGTCCAGACGGCTGACTCGTGGATCTGCTTTGATATGATCCGAGCCCAGTCGATCTCATTACTAGCTAAGACACTGGCTAATAACACAGCCCGCTCCAAGGCAATCATATTATACGTGAAAGTGGGCCGGATACGCCAACGGATAATAGACCACCAAAACTTGGCTTGATAAGAGAGGTGAGTCTTTACTACAGGATCTGCGTGGTTTATAACCTACATCGACTCGAAACCCTCCTCATAAATCTGGCTGGCAGAAGCTCTATCCTAGCCCCAATGTCCTTCCCAGTCACCGCTCTCCTTATCTTGTCAATGCATCCATCATACTCTGCGATAGACTGAGGCACTCTATTAGTGGGCCCAAATTGAATTCGACAAATAGTCTCCTCGAAAATAGAAAATCTCCTACCCTGGACTGGCACCACCTGAACCTCGATTGCTCAATCAGTTTCTTGTTCTTCGGTAACCCTCGGCGGAGTGTAGCAAGATATACCATATAAAACTCATGGATCACGCAATGGGAATACTTGCCTAGCTATTGCGTAGTCCATTGTAGCCCGTGTCTGTCTAATTCTTCATCTAATCCTGGCACCTTATCCAACCTTGAGTCATTCAATCTAGACTCTTCATGAAACTGCCGCACCAGTTTGCCCTGTCCCTTGGGTTCTAACCACTGGTCATATATCTCTTTCATCCCTGGGACACACCATCTGCGGTCTGCTGGGGGTTGTAACTGGATTTCTTCCTGCTGGGTATGGGAGCTGCTCTCAGACTCGAACTTGCTATCCTCTTCTCTAACCCTGAGTGTGTAAGGGTCATCTGTGGTAGGTTGCTATCAGACCCATCTCCATTACCCTGTTGTTCCTCCTCTTTAGACTGGAAAGAACTGCTAACTTCCATGGGAGTCTGTGCTATATGTGACTGTGTCTGAGGTATATTAGCTTCGGGGTCTATTATGAACTTGTGGACTTCTACAGGCCCCTCAGATCTCTCGACCTCAGTAGATTTATCAATCAACCTCCGTTGAAATGTATGGATTGCTCATTTGTCTTTTGGAGGCATTGTGTCTGCAAAACAACTATATAACATCACATGAGCTACAAGATGTTTGACCAATCAATGATCACAAAGTAAAGAACACCGAACACGGCCACTTAAACATAGAAAAAAAACAAAAATATCTGATGTAATTGCAGGCCTGCAGGTACGAGTACAGAAATGACTTGTAGGATGTCCTATGACTCGCATACTGGTCTTATAGTAACAAAATTTCTTACAAAAATGAAGTCTAAACTCAGATACGAGGGTCATTATGACTCGTAGGGGAGCCTACGAGTCGTAGTCTGGCCTCGTACCTATTTCTAGACACATTTTTAAGACTTGGTCAGGATTATGAGACCCTTACTATGAGTTATAATGGGTATTATGAGTCATATGTGGGTCTCGTATGAGAAACATGAAGAAACCACAAGTTATTAATGCTTGCTAATAGGGTCCACTACGACTCGTTGGGAGCCTATGAGTCATAGGAGGGCCTCGTAGCTGAAAACAGAAGACACCAGTAGTGTCTAACACTTTCCCACAACAATCTTAAACAAGACAAACAAACCTAGGATTGACACTTAAAAGAGCAATACAATATGTTTGACACATAGGTAGTCCCAAAATGACATTAGAAAGTTAAAGCGACCAGTATCCCTAATAATTGAAGTCAGTTTCTGATTACATCGACCAAAACCAAGAGTAATTTCATATCCAAGCCAACACTTTTATGAACAAAATATTCCATTGAAATGCAAGAGCAATTCAAATACTTTTAATCAAAACCAACATGCTATGGCCTATGAAACACACCCACACCTCCTAAATTCCAATTCCAAAGACAATTCACATAATAGCTTAGCAACAATTAAGCACTACATTCTATGAAGCAATAATTTTTACATTTACAACCACCCACTCAAGAAGTTCAAATAAGGTTTGAATCACAACAGAACCCTTCAAAGCATACAAACCCTAGGTTTCATATCTAGATCAAAATATCACCTTATGGCATGAATGTTCATGGTTAAACCAAATACACAATCATACATACATTAAACTCACCACCATAGTGCATTACAAGTAACCACGAGATGTTCCAATTTGTAGATGAATTGAATCAAAGCAATGTAGCGAGGAAATCATGCCAAAACCCTAGGAAATAGTGTCCTTGCTAGAATTCGTGCCGGAAAGTGATGTGGGTTGTCGGGATTTTAGTCAGAAAAGTGAATGGGGGAGCAAATTTAAGTGTTTCTGTCGACCACAGGGTTATACAAGTAAAAATGGGGTCAAATTTTATTTTGACCCCATTTATAATTTAACCGGGTCACTTTTAAAAAGTTACAGATTGGAGCTACGAGACCCCGATTATGATTCATAAGGTGTCCTGCGAGTCGCAAGCCTATTCTCGTAGTAGACCCAACACTTGTAAAAATTTAAAAAGCATACCTAGGCACTACAAACCCCACTTTTGATTCGTGGGAGACCCTACAAATTGTAAGGTTGGCTTGTAGTGTGTGTGCCAACCTCTAATAGTCACTATTTTCCTCTATAAGGCATGACAATGAGTCTTAGTGGTGACTACGACTCGTAATCCTGCTCGTGGAGGCTGCTCCACATGCCAATTTCTCACATCTTCAGTTCTTTAATTTCCACCTGTAAACGAAGTTTCAAAACACAACAATCTTCGAAATATTACAATTGCATTAATGTTTTTCAACTTAGAACAAACAAATATCCTACTATCTAAAGTCTCAATAACCAAACACACTTAAAACAGACAAACAATTATAAGAAGTGCTTGGGTTGCCTCCCAAGAAGTGCCTTATTTAATATCATGGCTCGACTTTGCCATCGTCCTTCATCAACAATCATCAAGGGTCCACACCTCGCTCTTGAACTTGTCTGAGTGTTTCATGGATTAGAAGATATTGAACACGACCTCTGCATCATTTACCTAGAACCAAAGTTGACCTGAATCCATATCCACTAGGGCTCTCCTAGTGGCCAGAAGTGGTATTCCCAAAATGATGGGCACCTCTAAATCAACTTCGCAATCAAGGATCATAAAGTCCGCGGGAACGATGAATTTATCAACTTTAACAAGACCATCAAGAAGTATTCCTTCTGATATTTTAACGCATTCTCATCGGGGTAGGGTTCCCAAGACCAAGAATTTTGAATATGGCAAGAGGCATTAGGTTGATGCTTATTACTAAGTCAGACAATGCTCTTGCGAATTCAACATCACCGATAGTACAAGGGATAGTGAATGCACTGGGGTCCTCTCATTTCTGAACAAGTCTTATTGTCATGATTGTACTGCATTATTGGAGTTCTTGTGAGAATTCTTGGCTTAGAGTGTGCTTCGTTGTTACCAAATCCTTCATATACTTGGCGTACCCGGACATTTTCTCCAAGGCTTCCAAAAGGGGAATGTTGATGGACAATTGTTTTAGCATTGACAGGAAATGCTTGAACTTTCCATCTTCTTCCTTTTTCTTAATCCTTTGGGGGAATGAAGGAGGCGATTTTGGGATTGTCTTGAATTTCTCTTGCTCTCCCACCTCTTGGTTTTCCACTCCCTTGCTCCTTGGACTTTCTTCCTCAATTATCACCTTGCTATCAATGACCCTTTCATCGGCTTCATCCTCAACCATTGGTATAGTGGGATCAATAGTGCTTTTGCCACTCTGAGTCATCATTGTGATATAGTGCCCTTCGTTCTTAGGATTTTGAACTGTGTTGCTTGATAGGGTGCCCTTTTGGCATTTTTTCAACTGCGAAGAAATTTGCCTGAATTATTGTTCCAATTTTTTAATTGCCACTGAGTAAGACTCTATTTTCTGATTAATGCTTGAAATATCTGTCTTCATTCCTTTCAAAGTCTCATCATAGTGATCTGCTCTCTTTAACAAATTGTCGAACATCTCTTCGATCCTAGAGTTACTTGACCCAACATCACGGTTTTGAGGTGGCACATAAAGACCATTCCTGTAGCCATCTCTTCTTCCCCATTCGGCATTTGGCACTTTCTCTCTTTCATAGTATCTGCTTTGGTTGTCTATATATGCCCTATTATGATTGAAGTTCCAACCTTGATTCCCGGACCTTTGCCTCCAATAGTCCGAATTAGACCCTTGGGGTTGTTCCAGAAACCCGCCGCTTGGTTGCTTACAAAACATGCATCCTCATCAAAGAATGGATCTTCATAGATGGGAGCCATAAGAGGTTGGTGAGTGACTGTTTTGACACTTGCTTGGTTTTGCTTCAAAACCAAGTCCATGGTTGTGCGAAATTGAAGAAGTTGCTCCATGAACTCCTCATTGAACTTTGCTTGCTCATTGTTGGTGTTGACCACACAAGAAGTCTTCATCACACCCCACTCTCGTTGACCCCATGCTCTATTGGTTTTAACTACTTGCTCTATCCTTATGGCTATCAATGCAAAAGGTTGGTCAAGGAACATGCCTCCCATAATTGCGTCGGTGCAAGCTTGACTATTCTCATCAAGTTCCCAATAGAAAATCTCAACAAAGGCATCATCAACAATCTTGTGATCGGGCATCCTCAAGCATTCGGTAAATGTCTCCCATGTTATGCTAATAGAGTCACCAGACAATTGCTCAAAGTTATTTATTTTATCATTGAGCTTCAGCTTCTTAGATACTTGGAAATATCTTTCATGGAATACTCTCCAAATCTTAGCCCAACTTGTAATGGTACACAGAGGAAGCTTGGACAACCACGTGTCTGCATTGCCAGTCAGTGACAATGGGAACACTCTTAAACCAACGACATCAAGAGAAAGATTGTGTGCCCCCATGACACTCTTGAAAACAAATACCACATTTTGGAGATGATGGTTGGGATCCTCTGAAGGTATCCCTGTAAATAATCCATGGTTTTGGAGCATTTGAAGTAATCCACTCAAACTGAGAACTTAGCATTTGCCGGTAGTGGATACAAAGCTATAGCACCAGTAACGTCCATGGCTATAGGGTTTAAATGATATTGGTTCTATCCATAAGTGTTCTCGTTGAAGTCCCTAAGTTGTGGCCTGTTATCCCGTTGTGGTGGATTCTCCTTTCTTCCCATTTCATCATTAATATTCATTTCCTCTTCAGTCGCGATATCTTCATTCACTTGAGCCATTCTTCTAAAAGGTTGATGGATCTCCAAGTTGATTGAAGCTAAGGGATTGCCATGACTCCTTGTGTTAGGAATACAATCTAGTACACCCTGCAATTAAATCAAACAAGAAAAACAAAAACAAAAGTAAAATACACAAAACTCTAGAAATTAACAATAGAAGTAACTAATAGTGAAATCACGTCAAAACCTAGCCCTATTCCCCGACAGTGGCACCATAATTTCTGATGATGTTCATGCTCCAATAAGAAAGCGATTGCTGTCAGCAATTAACCTAACCAAAAGTTAGGGTTGAATTCACAGGGAATACATAGGTTTGACTACAAAAATTCACTATTAATTATTTCGAGTATCGATAACTAAAATCTCTAAATGGGGGAGGGGGGTTTGGTGATTCAAGAACAAAATAAAATAAATAATATACTACGATGCAGAAAAATACTCAATTTTAGGGACAACTTGGGAATTGTGTTCCCCATGGTTCAAAGACTCAATTACCCTAGGTAACATAACTACATTTAGAGATTCACATGCAGAATAGTAACTTAGGTTCTTCCAGCTCTCTTGTGAAGGTGAAGGTCGAATTTTACCATGTCGCTTGGTCGTCTACCATGGGATGCCAACTAATCATTACCTATTGTCCTAGTCAACCTCCCTTTGGTCAGGTTTGGTTGATTAGATGAGAACAGATCAATTGAATCTTGTCATCTACTTCCACTTTCAGATTCGTTACTACCTTGGTCGGGATTGTGATAGTAAGCAGGGTTTGGTGTTGGCCACCACCAAACAATAATCATAATGAAGGGAAATAAACAATACATGCAAAACCCCAATCATAAAAACGTAATAAACCTAGGTTATCTCAGGTCAAATATCCATGGTTCTCACAACCCCAAGTTTGTGGGTTCTTAGCTACTCATGGCTAAGGAAAAACTGATAAAAATGCAACTAAAAGACATTACTGATAATTTTACCCAAAGTAGTGAAGATTAAAGACACCACAAGTTGCAAACCGCAAGCTTGATAGATTTATAATAAGCACAAAGCGAGATTTGCAATCCCCAAAATAGGGTTTTCCAAGAGAAAATTATAAACTAAGCTAAAACCTAAAAACTTTCTTGAGAATATATTCAAAGATGATAAGTCCTTCTCTCTTTCAAATCCTCTCAATAAAACCCTAACTTAAACTATTTTATAGTGTTTACAAAATAACCCCAAAAATTACACAGAAAAGATAGATGGCAGTTGGTATGCCTTACAGGTACGGCTCGTAGGATGCTTATGAGTCATAATCGAGGTCTCATATCAGGTTCTTGGCATTTTGGACCCAACTGGTATGACCTACTGATACAATTCATTTCTTAGGCTACGACTTGTATGCTCCTCTCATAGTCTAGTCCTTCAGTTTTTGGTCTAACATTTTGGCTCTCTGATTGCTGCTACGAGTACACCCACATGAGTCCTAGTGAGAATTATGAATCACAGGGTGACTTTGTAGGGTTGACCTCCACTTACTAGATTTCTGATTTTTGGTCTCTGTTTCTTGCAAAGATAGCATCCTGTGACTTCCAAAAGGGGTTACGACTTGTAGGTGACTTAGTATGTCCTATGTTTCAGTAAAATTTGTAACTTTTCTCCAAAATCATGCCAACCTAACTTTTTTGCAAGAACAACATTGGAACACATAAAAACCATAAAAGGTTGCATTAAGAACTCACAAAATTCCTTGTTTTAGGTATCAAATGTGCTGTATTTTGATAGCACATTAAAGAGTTTTGATGTCTATTGGTTGAGGGTGTTACCAAGTATCTATTGAAACTTTTACATTAAATTAACTAGAATGATTTCACTCTTGAATTGCATGGTATTACACTAGCACTACACACCTCTACGTTTTTGATAAAATGTCCGGATGTGGTCTTTAGAGGAATTGAAGGTCCAAATCATGTCTTATGAGTTGAATGACTTTATTATGACGAAATGAATGTGTGTATGAGTTATGTTATGAGAAGTACCTATGTTATTAATATATGACCACCTTGGTGGAGGGTGTGATGTTATTCAACCATTGTTAAGGGACTGAGACCTTGACCACCTAATTGGATGGTGTGATGTCCATTAAAAGGTAAGGGGTTGGTACCTTGACCACCTAATTGGAGGGTGTGATGTCCATTAACCAGCAAGGGGTTGATACCTTGGCCACCTAAATGGAGGATGAGATGTCTATTAACCATTGTTAAGGGGTTGATACCTTGTCCAAATTGATGAAGGGTGTGATGTTCATCTACTGATTAAGGGGTATATACCTTGATCATCCTCCAAAGGGGTAGCAAACCTTGGATTCTAAGCACTAGTTGCTTTTTCTATGATGATGGTCTCCTTCTACTTATGTATTATGATTTATATAAGCACGATTTTACCTCAAGCATCATTTATGCATGTCATATCATTACTATGCTATCCATTGTCTATGTTTATGCATTTCAATTATGTTGCCTATCTCTTGTTGCACTGCATCCTACATACTTAGTACATTCAAACTTACTAACACATACTTTATGCCTACATCATGTTACCATGCGAGAATCGGAGCTTCATTTGGTCATCATCCACCTCCACGTGGCTAGTGGCTTCCATTCAAGCTAGTTGGTGAGTGCTCATGTCCGAGGGCAATATGTATGTTCCTATGCTATGTATTAAAGACTTTCCTTTTTGGTATACTTTGACTATGAGGGTGAGCCCAGTTGCTTGTCTTGGCCCCCACTAAGTTCTATGTTAGAGGTGTTGTTGAACAAGATATGTATTATGCCTGAGCTTTGACTCACTTATGATATTCAAGCTATTTAAATATAAGTCTCTCTCACATAGTCCTAATTTCCCCTTGTTTATGTTTCTTACGATAAACTATCTTGCTTCCGCGACCAAGGATGTGTGATGATATGCTATGAGGCTTGTTTGGGGTTCCTTCGGGTTCCCCATTCGTCGGTCATGTCCAAGCCCTAGGCTTGGATCGTGACAGACTTTTCGGGCTCACCATCATAATAACAAGCGTTTCAACAAAGAAGTCTTAATAGCAAAATTAGTAAAGATAGTGTCCCCAGACTTGAGGACTCACCAAAGCTTGCTTCAATGGATCGTACTAGCCACGTGGAGGATGATTAAGTGGTTCTCTATTTCCTACATAATAATATCATGTAGGCATAAAGTATGAGTTAGTACATTTGAATATAATAAGTATGTAGGATGAAATGCAACAAGGCATAAGCCAATATAGTCAAAATGCGTAGTAATAGGCAATAGATAAGCATAATCTCAATATGGCATGCATGATCAATGCTTGAAGTTAAAGATGTTTATAAATCATTGAACTTGCATAGAACATGATACATATGTGGGAAGAGACCTCAACCAAGAAAGAGTAAGACCAAATGAGCTATCACTTGGAGTCCCAAAGATTACTCCTCATCAGTAAATAGGTGGTCTACTTGCCAAGGTAAACCAAACTTCACCTTACGAGAGTCCATATTATTTTGAAGAAGTAATCCGCCTTATGGGAACCCATCCTATATTTGGGTGGCTTTCATGATAAAATGCAATAAATGGATCTACTAGTACGGCAAGGGTATAACATAATCCTATGTTGGCACATAGTTTGAGGAAAGGAGTATGGACCCTTGAAGTTAGTCCACGCCGACATCCAATCCATTGGTGCTAAGACTAATCCCATAGAATACTTGAAAAATCATAACTTTAATAACTTGTAATAAACATGGAATCATGACATAAGTGGCTCTTAAACATACTTGACCTCTAATGGTGAGCCTAGGTTGAAACATAAGAATAGATCTTAATCATATATGAACCCTTGCTTTAACATGAATGGCTCACAAGAGGTAAACATTCTTGAAATAGGGCTTAACTTGATACTTGTAACATCATAGAAACTTTCATGAATTCAATACATATTTGAAAGCCCTTAATCATCATATAGTCACTTGACATGTAAACCATGAAATAGATCATCAATAACTTGAGAATTCTTGACTTGATATTTTACCAAACACTTGGTCGGCTCATGATAGTAGTTCAAAATCATGCAATTCAAGAGTAAAATCATATGAGAAAACTCAATGCAAATCAACCCACCAACATATCGCAAAACCCTTATGTAGGGTACCTTGAAATCCTATATCAAATCTCATAATAGATCATAGTTTGATAGCTTGAAACATGTATAGTCTCAATAGATATAATCAAAGCTTGGCATAAGCTTGAAATAGATAGTCATGCATAATATATCATCATTTTGTAAAATCCCGACATAATTTATAATAAAAGTTCATAGTAAGAGATACCCATAGGTAATACAATTGGAAAATATGCCATTTTCACAAAAATGAAGATTGGGCTCCATGGGCGAAAGGACTACATGGATGAAACCCACATACCTCAAACTTGGGTTTTCTTGAGATGAAATTGAAGATAACTTAGAGCTTTAAAAGAATACTTGAGTTCCATAATTACGCTTGAAACCCTTGAAATTTGAATGAGATGTTTTGTTAAGTCTTGGAGAGGTTTTTGAGAAAGTTTTGAGTGATATGGAGTTGAAAAATAGCTAAGTATAGGTGTTTTCACGCATAAGTGGGCATGGAGATATGACCCCAATGCCTTTTGGCTGAAATAGAAAAATGGTGGAAAAACTACACTGGTCTGCGTCATTGGCGCGATGCAGACCCATCGTGAAGGATCCTTCAACATTGATCCGCGCCCCTAGCGCGTCGCGGTCAGGGGCGGATAACCACTGGAAATCGAATATTTGTGAAAATTATTTTTTGCTACGGGTCCTCCAAAATTGGAGTTATACCCATTTCCCACTCGATTTTGTACCCTGATCGAGAATATGAAGTCAAATTTTTGATATCATGCACAAATTTTAAGATATATAGAAATTACAATTATGGGCATTTTCGAAGCACATTTTTGGAGCATCTCAATATCTCCCCCTTGGGAACATTCGTCCCCAAATGTCAAAGAAATGTACATAAGAGAAGTACTCGGGAGGATTTCAGCCGGACATGAAGGCAACAAATGCACTTAAACATCATTTTCAAAACTCTCCATATGAATGTCAAAATTACCATAAACTTGTCAACATAAACATAAATGCATGCAAAATAACATAAGGGCTAAAACATAAGACTTGAAATTATATAGGGAACTTAAATTAGTACCTTCGACTTGAGTAGAGTGGAAGGGCTATGGGTATCGCTTTCTCATGTCCGCCTTGGGTTACCATGTGACACTTTAAACTTGTTAGTTCCTCCAAAGGACCTTGACGAAAGCTACATCTTTGTTTTTCAGCCTCTTCACTTGTCTATCAAAAATCTCAACTGGGACCTCCGCATAAATCAAATTATCTTTTACTACATCGACAACATCCAAGGGCATTATAACACTTGGGTCATCCAAACACTTTCTCAACATGGACACATAGAAGACCAGATGAACCATATTCATCTCCATAGGCAACTCCAACTCGTATGCAACCTTACCCACTCTCCTCAATACTTTATAAGAGACCATAAACCTTGGGCTTAATTTCCCTTTCTTGCCAAATCGAACCACATCCTTTATAGGTAAAATGTTGAAATGAACCTAATCACTAACCTTAAACTCAAGATCTCTTCTCCTCATATCGGAGTAGGACTTTTATCTACTTTGGGCTATTTTCAATCTCAACCTTATCAATCTCACCTTCTCCAAGGCTTCCATGGCCAAATCCAGACCTAGCAAGGCCATCCCCCCACTTCAAACCACCCAGCTGGGATTACAACACCTATATAAAGATCTTGAAAAGGATCCATATAATGCTTGAGTGGTAGCTATTTTTATTAGCAAATTCAATGAGTATAAGGTGTTCATCCCAACTACCCTTAAAGTCTAAAACATAAGCTCTAAGCATATCTTCAAGAGTTTGGATAGTCCTCTTAGCTTGACCATCCGTTTTAGAATGAAAAGCCGTGCTAAGCTTAACCTTGGTACCAAGATCTCTTTGGAAGGAGCTCTAAAAGTGAGAAGTGAATTAAGCACCACGATCCATAATGTTAGACAACAGCATCCCATGCAATCTAACCAACTCATGTATATACAACTTGGCATAATCTTCGGCACCATAAGTAGTTTTGACTGGTAGGAAGTGAGCCGACTTTGTCAAAATGTTTCCTAGTCTTAGGCAACCCAACCATAAAATCCATGTTGATCTATGCCCACTTCTAAGTAGGACTTTCTATATATTGGGCTAGGCCACGTGGCCCTTGATGTTCGACCTTCACTTGTTGGCAATTGTTATATTCAGATATGAACTTGGCAATGTCCCTCTTCATACCACCCCACCAATACACCTCTCTCAAGTTTCTATACATCTTTGTAGAACTGGGGCGAATGAAATAGGATGAATTATGGGCCTTTTTCAAGATCAATTCTTTCAAATTATCTACATTTTGCACACACAATCTACCTTGGTATCTAAGGGTACCATCTTTCACTTGAGAGAAAACTGTCACGCCCTGAATCTACACCCTAGACATGACTAGCACTTGAGAACCATCGGTGGTCCCCAATCGAACCACTTGGCCTTGCAAACTTACTCAGCAGAAGACATTAATATCATAATGAACTAGAATGGGCTAAAAATTCATGAACTTAAAGATATAATAGCAATATATACAACTTAACTCAAAATCTCTCAAACAATTTAAAGAAATGACTGGAAGAATATCGTTCTAGTCTATGAAGCCTCTAAAGAATTGACTTTGAACAAAGCACCGAAGTAGGCGCATGGCTACCTCAACTAAAATAAATACAAAGAAATAAAGGCTCCTGAGCTCCTCTAGATGCAAAGAAGCCTCGCTGACTGTTAATAGGGACTGTCTCACTGAACATCTGCCAATATGGATACCAGAATCTGCATCATAAAATGATGCAATGCCAAATGCATCGGTATGTGGAATGCACGATATGTAAGATGACCAAAACATAGTAAGGATATAATACTCACTTTAAATCCGAACTTTAAGATGACTTAATAGACAAAAGTATGTCATGCAAGTAAAAGATATATTTTTAAACTCATTTAAAGGTACAACTTAATGTTAACGAAATACATACTTTTAATACATTCATGAGAACAAATATATAAAAATATAGTACTCAAATACTTGGCTCTACAAATAGCTCAACTCAATTTATTATACAACATAACAGAGAGAAATACTTGAATCAAGATATGATAAAATCTCAGTGTGTAAAATAATAAACTTTACTTCTTGGTAAGTTTCTCTAACTGACAACTATCACTATGAGCTTAGTGATGATACAACATATTGCCCGCGAGCTATCTCATACTTTGACGGGGTAAAGAACAAAAACTAGGGGAATGGATCCATCCCAAAATTAGGCCATCTTAGTGGTGTATGAGGATTTGTACATATGGTACAATCCTATCCCATGCTGGCTACATAGTTTATGGGGTTGGAGTTATTTGAACTCGTACCCACCTTGGTGCTCAATACTACTCCCAAAACATGCATTATGCTCATATCTGAAAACATGTCCCACTCTAGGGGTAAACTGAAAGTATACTGCTTGGAGCCTTGGCTCTAAATTTTTATTTTAAACTAGCTTTTCTAAACTTGTTTCATAACTTAATCTCAAGAAAATCTATCTATTGTCTCACTTTACATAAGTCTAGTTATATACTGGTAGTAAAATAATCATTCTTCCATGCAAGTAAAAACATGCTAGGGAAATTATTCTCAATCAATCATGATTCTTGTAACTGTAACACACTTTATGATGTAAAGAAACATGCTCGACAATGCAATTTTGAAAATACGAGTAGAAATTTTAGTAAAATTTTTGTAAAAGAACCTTAGTATATCACAACATTTCACAGGAATGAGGCTGACCTAGTTCTTGGCGAAGTTTCGTTCTAAAGACATGGAATAACTTTAAAAAAGTGATTTTTAGAGAGCCTTGCATGCCTGGTAGGGAGATAGATAATTGAATTCGTAAGGGATTGACCTCAACCTCTAGAACCCTAGCTTCTCTCCTCTTCTTCTAACAAGAACCCCAACTCAATTTTAGCACAAGGAAGTTTAGAATAGGTTTAGAAACACCTTTTAGACCTAAAATGACTTATATTAGTCGTGGATAAAGTCTAAGAGGGCTGGGATTGATCAAAATGCCCCTCATGAAACAAAAGAAAAGTTTATAATTCAAAAAAACTTAGTACGCGTCGCGCCTAGGACGTGGACATGTGTAATGTTTGACTGAAAACTTAAAATGCATTGAAAAATCATTTTGGTATGAAAATACACATAAATGCGCTTGTCAAATGCATTTTATGTGTAAATATTATTATATCACTTTACGACCGATTTTTCAATCCCGTAGAAAATTTTCTTAAAAAATATAAGTGTTGGTCTGTGTCCCAAGCATGTCGCTCCTTGGGCACGCACCAACACCATTTTTGGATTTAATTACGAAAATTTATTTTTCGCTTCGATTGCTTGAAAATAGGGTCGAGTACTTTGTACCACTTAGGTTTTTGTACTTATTGCAAATTCGATCGCGGATTTTCTATTAGAGCTTGGGAAGATGTGTTTTGTGCATGATTCCATTCTAGGGGTATTTTGATAATTTCTCGGGTGTTACAAAAACCTCCACTTTACCATCTCTCACCAAAGCCTTCAACTGTAGCAAGGCGCGGTTTTGCCTTTACCTCGTCAATCAAAGAACATTTAGAACCACCATTAACCACTACACACCCATTATCAACTTCATCCAACCTAACCCCTAATCTAGCCAACTGGTGAACCTCTCTAGCCACCTTTTTGCCACCATCGTCAGCATGAGCTAGACTACCCATAGACATCCTACTTAGAGAATCGTCCACAAAATTAGCTTTATTGGGGTGATAATGCACACCCATATCATAATATTTAAGGAGCTCAAACCACCTTCTTTGTCTCAAGTTAAGATCCTTTTTGGTGAACACATTAACATGAACCCCATACAAGTAGTGACGCCAAATTTTCAAAGCAAATGCTATGGCCCGCTAATTCAAGATCATGGGTTGGATAATTCTTCCAATGTGCTTTAAGATTTCTAGAGGCATATACTATCACCTTACCATTTTGCATTAAGACACACCCCAAACTAATTCTTGAGGCATCACAATATACAACAAACCCTTCCAACCCTTCTGGTAGTGAAAAGATAGGAGCAGAGATAAGCTTATCCTTCAAGTTTGGAAACTCTTTTCATACTCATTGGTCCATACAAATTTTTCCTTCTTTTCTATCAACTTTGTCATAGGAGAAGCAACAGAAGAGAAGCCATTCATAAACCTCCGGTAATAACCCACCAAACCCAAGAAACTTCTAATATCCGATGGTGTCAAAGGTTTAGGCCAATTTCTAATCACTTCTTTCTTCTTAGGATCTATCTTAATGCCATCACCCGACACTATAATTCATATAAAAGAAAACTCTTTCCACCAAAATTAATATTTTTCATATTTTTTCATACAACCTCTCCTCCCACCAGCAAGCCAAAGAAATAACATGGGAGGCTGAAGATGTGATGAAATCACGATGCCCTTGCTTATTTGAAGATATAGAGGAAGTGCAACATGCAGAATTAGGACACTAATAGGTATATGTGATTGAATACTTAATATGCTGTCAAATGTTTGTGTAAGTAAAGGTTTAAACTTGGTTAAGCTATCCAATTGTGCTATCATTAGAGGACGAATGTTCCTTGGGGGGGGGGAGGATGTAACACCCCACACTTTATAACATTAGTAATATGAAAATGAAATATGACATGGTTTGGTCAAATTAGCATTAATTTTTAAAAGTGCTTGAATCTCGTGTCAATGGGTGATATGTGCGTCTAACGCTTAACCTCGACTAACTGTACAATACAAACATATAAGCTCAATACATGCAAAGCTCCGAAGCAACCTGAAGGTTGGTGTCAGCAGCTGGATATCCTGTACTCCTACTTGGGAGATCTACTAGCACCTGTACTTGTAACATGAAATGCAGGTCCCCCGTAAGGGACGTCAGTACGGGATAATGTACTGAATATGTAAGGCAGGAT
This sequence comes from Solanum clarkiae, assembly GCA_011800125.2. Classification (NCBI taxonomy): domain Eukaryota; kingdom Viridiplantae; phylum Streptophyta; class Magnoliopsida; order Solanales; family Solanaceae; genus Solanum; species Solanum clarkiae. Next base: position 4,615 of record JAABOM020069012.1, on the reverse strand, counting down.
ATACTATACATGAAGTAACAACTCAAATGAAACTATGCACTGGTGTAGGATAAGAGACCACCTTTAGTTATACTTTGGAATCATGTACTTTATGCTCTTTATATCACTTTACATTTATTGTATAATCTGCGCACAGCTATAATACAAATAACCAGCTGATCAGTGATAAACTGTATCGGGTTCGTCTCTAGCTAGATTCTTCCTTAACCCCTCGGGCTATCCCCCGTGATAGGATTTTCCCTGGCTAGGTGTTACTTCCACCCCTCGGGCTACCATCCATCAATAAACAACATATCAGGATCGTCCCTGGCTAGGTTCTTCCTTAACCCCTCGGGCTACCACCCGTGATAGGATCGTCCCCGGCCGGGTGATTTTTCCACCCCTCGAGCTACCACCTATCAATTAACAATGTACTTTATCTTTCAATTACCTTTGAGATGGTTCTTTTGGTGGTCATAATATTGGAGATGTAGGACTATATATGTAGCATGTTACATGTAGATAATCATACAAGACAATATGACAATGAAAAAGAGCATGTTACACAAACAATGAAATGCATATGAAATGAACACACCATTCATACACTTGAAGATATGTTTTGAGCTTGTGCATTGAACTTTAAAGGTAGTTGGGTGGACCATTTACCACTTATTGAGTTTGCCTATAATAATAGCTACAACGCGAGCATCAGGATGGCACCTTATGAAGCTTTGTATGGGAGAAAATGTACGTCGCTAATTGGATGGTTTGAAGTAGGTGAAACCACCTTACTTGGGTCATATCTAGTGCAACAAGCCATGGAAAAAGTTAAAGTGATACAACAACGGCTAGAAATAGCCCAAAGTCATCACAAATCATACGTGGATACTAGGAGTAGAGGTCTGGAATTCACAGTAGGAGATTGGGTATTTTTAAAGGTGTCTCCAATGAAAGGGGTTATGAGATTTAGTAAGAAAGGAAAACTGAGCCCACGCTACATGGGACCATATCAAATTATTAAGAGGTTCGGGCAGGTTGAATATGAGCTAGAGTTACCCCAAGAGCTTTTGATGGTTCATCCAGTTTTTCATGTCTCAATGCTTCGAAAATGCATAGGTGACCCATCCCGTATCACTCCTATTGAGGATGTGCAGGTTACAGAAAATCTCATCTATGAAGAGGTACCTATTGCAATTCTAGATCGTCAGGTTAAGAAGTTAAGGAATAAAGAAATATCTTCAGTAAAAGTACTTTGGAGAAACTAGAAAGCCGAAGAAATAACATGGGAGGCTGAGGATGTAATGAAATCACAATACCCTCACTTATTTGAAGCTAAAGAGGAAGTCTAACATGCATAATTGGGACACTAATAGGTATGTGTGATTGAATACTTAATATGCTGTCAAATTTTGTATAAGTAAAGATTTATACTTGGTTAAGCTATTCAATTGTGTTAACATTCGAGGACGAATATTCCTAGGGGGGAGGATGTAATACCCAACACCTTACAATAGTAGTACTATACAAATGAAACATGACATGTTTTGGTTGAATTAGCGCTAATTTTAAAGTGCTTGAATCTCGTGTTAATGGGCTACATGTGCGTCTAATGTTTAAGAGGGGCGAGTGCATACATGCTTTGTCTCGAATGGAGGAGGTTATGAACCTAAACAAGGTGAGAGAATTAAGGTGCTTGTAGGACTTAGGAAGCTAGCAGGTGAGTCACCTACTTTCTTATCTTAATTTGCTAACAAAACGGAGACGACGCCCGACGTTGGAAGTGTCCAAGTCCAATTATGAATAAAGTCTGTGTTAAGGGTATATCTTTAGCCCATATTTTAGCATCATAAGTGGAATATATGTTTAACCCAAGTATGATATTAAAAGGGCCCAAAGACATCACAATACACAACCATTTGGGCTAAAACTAGGTGAAGAGAAAGTTAGAAAATAGGCAGCCCAAGTCCATCAACTTGGAGACCCATTTAGGACAAAGTGTAATGGACAAGCTGCTGGAAAACCAGCTTATTAATGTGTGGTTTAAGGTGGTCAAAGGTACAAGAGTAAGTCGACCAAATTTGCCCTTCAAAAGGGGGTTACAAATGGCAAAGTTTATTCACTCTCAGACTTGGAAAAATTTCAGCTTTTCACAATTTTCTCTCTACACTTTCTTGACCTAGCAAGCAGCTACAAGGGTACTTCTAGGGTTCTTCAAGAATCCCTACACATCGAAGGTAGTGGTAAGCAAGTTTACGCATGCATTTAGTATGGTTTTCTTATGAAAAACAAGAAGTATATGCTAGTATGTTGTGCTGGAAATTTGAGACAGCATGTATTGAGAAAGTTGCTTCATACTTACCTTTTGGTTTAGTAAATTCTCTATGGTTTGTTTGCTGTATTATGAAGAGAAGTTTATGTTCTTAACATTATGAGTTATAAATGTTACGCTAAGGTTGCTGCCATGATTTTGGTTTCATTTAACCAATGCGTTTTATTGTGCTATTTTAAGTATAATGTTGATTGGAACTTGTGGACTGTTGGATGGAAGGTCATTAGCTCACATCCTTCATGACTTATTGAGTGCTGTAATAAAACTGTTTCAGGTATGTTTTCATGTGTAAATGTTGTGGGAACAGTTTGGTTAGATTTGGAATAGGTTTGGAATCGTCGACGTCAAAATGTAGCGAAGGAAGGTAACGTTATGCTGTCCATTTTAAGGTTGTGTAGAATTGTTGTGTTGTTTTTTGTAGGCTGCTACAAGACTTTTATGGAACTGAACTAGGCTAGACATGATGTGTATACGTGAATATGTACTAGAAAGTATGATTAGAGGTGAAACTGTAGAAAGAATACGCTAGGGTTTATAATTGTCCGCTTGCTGCCGGTATGTTTCTTTTCTATGAGATTGGGCTTCCAAAGTGTATCTATTGGCTGTTAATACTAGTTTTATCATCTACCATGTTGTATATAAGTATTTGAAGGAAGGTAAGGTTACTTTGAGATAGTAACAAGGTCATACAACGAGGTATGTAAGGCTACTCGATTTCGTATTACTTGGCATGAAAACTAGAGCCTTCCTTGGCACATAAAGGAACTTACCAACTCCGACACAACTATTCACTGTGTCTACACTCTTGCACATGTTCATATGCTCCCATACATAGTCACCTTCAAATATTCATACATACATGGATACCAAGTTACATAGGTTCTTTTTGCCAAATAAAGTCCACGAGTTATTTCATCTCACACGCATTTCATTATTTATGTAACATACTTTTTTCATTGTTATATTGTCTTGTATGATTATCTAAATGTCACATGCTAAATATACAGTCCTATAGATTCAATATTCTAACCACCAAAATAACTACCTCAAATGTAATTGAAAGATAAAGTACATTGTTGACTGATAGGTGGCAGCCCGAGGGGTGGAAGAATCACCTAGCCAGGGACGATCTTATCATGGGTGGTAGCCTGAGGGGTTAAGGAAGAACCTAGCCAGGGACAATCCCGATATATTATTTATTGATGGGTGGTAGCCCGAGGGGTTAGGAAGAACCTAGTCAGGGACGATCCTGATATATTATTTATTGATGGGTGGTAGCCGAGGGGTGAAAGTAACACCTAGCGACGATCCTATCACGTGTGGTAGCCTGAGGGGTTAAGGAATAACCTAGCCATGGATGATCTTGATATAGTTTACCATTAATCAATTGGTCATTTGTATTACAGCTGTGTACAGACTATACAGTAAAGGAAAAGTGATATAAAGAACATAAAGTACATGATTCCAAAGTATAACTAAAGGTGATCTCTTATCCTACACTAGTGCATTGTTTTAGTTGAGTTGTTACTTCATGTACAGTATATCCTGTCTTACATATTCAGTACATTAACCTGTACTGACGTCCCTTACGGGGGACCTGCATTTTATGCTGTAGGTATAAGTGCTAGTAGATCTCCCCAGTACGAGTACAGGATATTCAACTGCTGTTACCAAGGTCTAGGTTGCTTCGGGGCTATGTATATGTCTAGAATTTATAAGTTTGTATTACATAGTTTGTTGAGGCGAGGCCTATTCCGATGAGAACTAACCTGTATCTATGCGCTTTCTATATGTATTATATTGGATTTCAACCTTTTACATGCCTTTAAGTAGATAAACAGTGATAACAAGCCAAAAGGAAATGCATATGACCGGGCCGTTGGGGCCACGAGGTCTATTTTACGTGACAGGACCACACTTTAATTTACATGGTCTAAAAAGCCTCTAGAAAAGGAAAACATCTGATAGGGGTCGGGACAGGCCCTGCCTCAACAAACTGTGCAATACAAACATATAAACTCTAGACATGCAAAGCTCCGAAGTAACCTGGAGCTTGGTGTCAGCAGCTGGATATCCTGTAGTCTTACTAGGGAGATCTACTAGCACCTGTACCTACAACATGAAATACATGTCTCCCATAAGGTATGTCAGTATGGGATAATGTATTGAATACGTAAGGCAGAATATCTGTACATGAAGTAACAACTCAAATGAAACTATGCACTATTGTAGGATAAGAGACCACCTTTAGTTATACTTTGGAATCATGTACTTTATGTTCTTTATATCACTTTACTTTTACTG